>VUQH01090281.1:23032-43259 GCA_015106775.1 Etroplus canarensis | reverse complement strand
CCCTGCTTCCCTTTCCCCTCTGTTTCATCGGGACGCGGAAAATTAAAAAAAAAAAAAAAAGAATAAAAATGAAATCTCTCCAACCGTATTTGACTTTTAACTGAGCAGAGCTGTGTCCGTGGCAGGTGCGTACTGTAACTCCGGACGCGATGTTAAAGGCTTCAAAGAACCTGGCGTTTCCTCAGAGATACTCGTAGAACGGAGGGAGGGAGTTATTAAACTTTTATTTTATTTTTTTACTTTATTGTATTTTTAGTGACTGTAGCTTGATTGCACGTGTACGAGTTTGCTCTCCGATAGGGCTTCTCTAGAGCTCACCGACTAATGTCTGCCCCCTGACGGCCACGTCCCCCCCGACTTGCGTAAGGACGCACGGGTGAGAGGTACAATTCAACAACAGTTTATTGTTCTTGCGTTAAAATACAGTCAGTTGGCACGTAGATAACTTTAAAGGATTATATCTGCAATGTAAACGCATTTAATACTGATTTGTGTTTATCGCTTCGATTGTGTGCTGCATCCCCTATGCAGTGTTATGACCATCTAATTCGATAGGTCGCCTTACTTATACCATGCTGGACCTTCTTTTACCTTAAGAGCTTGCCTTGACTCTTTGTGGCATACACTACCAGTCAAAAGTTTGGATGGCCAAGCGTCTCCAAACTTTTGACTCGTAGTGTAAGGCTGGAAAAGTAAGTGGTGCTACAAAAGAAACAGGCAACAGGCCATAATGTGATCGGGTATAAAACAAGCACCTTAGAGAGACAGAGTCTCTCAGAAGTAAAGATGGGCAGAGGTTCCGCAGTCTGACAGAAACTGTACTTACAAATTGTGAGGCATTTTTAGAAATATGTTCCTCAATATAAAAATGGAAAGACATTGAATTTTCCATGATCTCCAGTACATGATATCATCAAGAGAATCAGAGGATCTGGAGATATCTGTGTGTGCAAGGGACACAGCCAAAAACCAATACTGGATGCTTGTGATCTTTGAGTCTTAATACAGTACTGCATTGCAAACAGGCACAATTCTGTCATGGAAATCACTGCATCGGCTCAGGAAAGCTTTCAGAAATGGGGTTCTGTGAACACAGTTTGCTGTGTCATCCATGAATTTACCCTACCAGTCAAGAGTCTGGACACGAGTGGCCATACTCCACTATGGCCAAGCGTGTCCAAACTTTTGACTGGTAGTGTAGATTCAACAAGATTCTGGTAACGTTCCTCAGAGATTGTGATCCATATTGGCATGATAATATGACATAGTTGCTGAACAGCTGCACATCCATAATGCAAATCTCCCGTTCCACCACATCCCAAAGGTGCTCTGTTGAACGGAGATCTGGTGACTGTGAACTCATTGTCATGTTCAAGACACCAGTTTGAGCTGATTTGAGCTTTGTGACATGGTGAGTTATCCTGCTGCATCATGTGGTCATAGAGAGATGGACATGTTCAGCAACAATAAAAGTTCAATTGGTACTAAGGAACCAAAGGTGTGTCAAGAAAATGTCCCTCTCACATTATACTATCAGCAGTCTGGACCTTTGATAGAAGGCAAGATGGATCCAGGCTTTCATGATGTTAATGCCAAATTTTGACTCTACTGTCTAAATGTTGCAGCAGCAGTCGAGACTCATCACACCAGGCAATGTTATTCCAATCTTCAATTGTCCAGTTTTGGTGAGCTCCTGTAAACTGTAGCCTCAGTTTCCTTTTCATAGCTGACAGAACTGGCACCCAGTATTGTCTTCTGCAGATAGGTTTGACACGTTGTGCATTCAGAGATGCTGTTCTGTAAACTTTGGTTGTTACAAGTAATTGCTGGAGTTACTGTTCCTATCGAGTGGAAGCCATTTGGCCATTGTCCTAGAAGCATAAACAAAGCATTTTCACCCAGAAACCTGTCACTCACTGGATATTTTCTCTTTTTTGGACCATTCTCAGGACACAAACCCCTCTCACCATGGAGGGTTGTGTCAGGAAGGGCATCCGGCGTAATACTTCTGCCAAATTACCAATGCAGATTAATCCACTGTGGTGACCCCTTGGTGGAGAATACAAGGGAGCAACCAAAAGGTACATTTTCTCTGTAAACCCTAGAGATGGTTGTGTGAGAAAATCCCAGTAGATCAGCAGTTTCTGAAATACTCAGAGCAGCCTGTCTTGGCACCGTCAACCATGCCACGCTCAGAGTCACTTAAATCACTTTTCTTCTTCATTCTGATGCTCAGTTTGAACTTCAGCGGGTCATGTCGGCCATATTTGCATGACTAAATACACTGAATTACCACCATGTGATTGGTTGATTAGACATTTGCATTAATGAACAGTTGAACAGGTGAACCTGTTAAAGTGACCAGTGAGTGTATGTTAGCTAACAATGAACCTGCTAGCAAAACGATGCAGAAGCAACAGTCACTTGAAATTTGCTGAGTAATACCTTCATAGCTCTAAATTTTGCAGATATTATTGTCAAAATTGTTATTTTACCTCTAAATTCTGCTCAGTACAGTTTGTCAAAAAGCACCCAGAATGATATGCATCTTAATTGCAACTACTAATTGAACTACGTATAACCAGTGTCACCTTGAAATGGCTGACTACTAAAGAAAAAAACGGCTTAAGTGACTGATGGGCTTAAAATAAACTGTACATATCTGAATGTGTGTTTCCAGCACACACACACACACACACACACACACACACACACACACACACACACACACACACTTACAGCTACCATAACTCTCGACAGTGTTGCTGCGCAGTCATTTGAGCAGCACAGCCTGGATCATGCATTGTAAATGGCAATAGTAAAATATGCGCTTGGTGCCATTTGTCACCACAGCAGCCCTGCAGCTCAGTGACTACCACTGGAAGTAGCTGCTACCCACAGGGACCTGTAAAAGCCTTTTTATTCTGCCACTTTATTGGGAATGGGAAAGCAATAAGTTACCCAAGAAACATATGGCACACTTAGATATGGATCAGCACTTACCCTAGCAACAGTCAATGGGAAAGGGATTTTCACAGTTCCATGTGGCCGTTCAACACATTTATACTTTACGTACTCATAGGCTGCCAGTGACTTAAATGTAATATTTAAGCAGTGCATCATGGCAGTTTTGGCAATACTTCAGTATATCTAGCAACATTTGCCTCTTCTTGAACATTTTCACTGGAACTACAATCTCATTTGTGTACACGTAGAGGCCTCCTTCAATATATTTTTCATGGTGAGCCCAAAGGACCATATGAAAAAAAGATTGAGAATGTAGCACTCTAGGGACATTTCCCTCATTTTTGACCAAGTTTCTGCCCCTCTAGTGCTGCTATTTTACCCCCCCAACCCACCCACCACCACCATCATCAGTCTTTTCCAAAAATATCAAAGGCGATCCTTAGATGAACCTTCCCAAATCTTTGTTTAGACTTCTGATTTCTACTTTTAGTCTTTAACACCCCACTAAAAACATAAAGATATCTCTGTATTTCTAACAAAACTAGTGTTGCTTCATTGACTCTGGACCCCATTTTGAGGGAAAAAAATGTTGTCAGTGTTTCACCAACAGGGGCACTGCAATAAGCAAAAATGTCTTAACTGTGGATGTGTCTGTTTTATGCAAATCATTCTGATGCTGGTGTAATTGTGAGAGGTGCCAAGGCTTATTCATATTAACTTGTCGTGTGAACCTTATGATGTGATTATCATATTGGATCTTATTTAAAACTTTTTTGGACAAAACTTTTATTTCCTGTAATTTGTTACAGCCCTACTTTTAACATGATTTGATCAAACTGACATAACAAATGTATTTCACTCAACTATTTACCCCCCAATTGCTGCTTGTAGCTATATTTGGTGATTGTTATTTTGCTTTATGAATAACTCCTCCACTTAAGCTAAAAGAATTAAGACAGCGTGTGGGCATTGTGTGCTGTGTGTGTGTTTGTGTGCGTGCATCCACTGTCAGCCTCAGAGCCAAAATCTCTGACTCCTACAGGACTTTGTCACACTGTCTCCATCTCACTTTTTCTTTGAATGTGAGCATCATCAAAGACAATCCAACACTTTATTCATGTTTTCCATCATTACAGAACTAGCAATACTGTGTCTAGAAAGTTGAACACATTTCCCATTGGTTGCCGGTTAACCCACAGCATCAAAGAGGCTGCACTAATGAGAGAGAAAGGCAGTACTGAAGAAGACTGGAAATGATATCTTGATAATCCAGAGAAGAGGATGAAAGAAAGGTATTTTACCATATACAACACTAAAAAAACAACAGGTTTTACATCAGTGCTGTTTTTAGCATCTTATATTGATGTGCAACTTTCTAATTAGCACTAGTCTCTCTTTCTCTCTCTCTCTCTCTCTCTCTCTCTCTCTCTCTATTTTTCATGGTTCTTACAGAAAAAGGGGCAACTTAATTGCTTTTTTGGTGTGAGTTAGATGACCAGATTGATAAGACTCATATCTGGCCAAATGCAGTAATTCCTTGGAGTCTTGTTGTGGCTGTAAGGTTGCCTGGCAACCAAAGGAAACTGCAAAATAGTTCCTGTAAAACAACAACTTAACATCTTTATATTTCTGTACAGTTCAAACAATCAACAAATGCCTACTAGCGGGCAGGCTCTGTAACCTTTTTATAGCCACTTGGGAAACTGTTACCCCTGGTTTCTAGTCTTTATCCTAAACCAAGTTAGCCAGCTGCAGGCTGCAGTTTTATATTAAGTACCTTTCCTAAAATGAAACCATATCCTCTGTATTGTAATTCTAAAAGAAATGTACAATATGCAGTAGATGATTAGGTGACATACTGCGAGTGTGACTCTATGAAACTGATTCTCCAAACTCACTTCATGCAGTTGAAATGAGATTGCATGCAAAAATCTTTTACTCTATTTACATAATGAAGAAGAGATTGATATCTGCTCTTCTCTTTTGTTTTACAGTATAATACAGATGCATGTGCACAAGAGCTTATGATATCCATCCATCCATCCATCCATCCTCCTTTGCTTGTTCAATTTAGAGTCACAGGGTGCTGGAGCCTATCCCAGCTGCCATGGGGCAAATGATAAACATGTGAGAAGAAAGTACTGGATGTGATTTTAGAAATGAATTATTTTATTATGTTTTTAGGAGGAAAAAATCCAAAATTCTACTCATACCACCAGTTGCTGAGGGTTCACAATAAGCAGCAAACAAGCAGCATGTATGAGCGTTTTGGTTTGAGTGATAATATTGACTGTGGGCTTTCATCTTTGAACTATTCTAGTTTTTCTTGACTAGAGGATGTTTTTTACTTTTTCTCATAAGAGCTCCAGAAATCTAGCAAAAAGTGAGGGTGTCTTTAATAAGAATCCCTTTTTTAAAAAAAATGTTTGAGAGTTTCTAGCTGACTAATTGAAGATACTGAACAAAAAATTCAATTCCTCAAAAAATTAAACTTGCAATAAGCCCTGTACCACTCTTATATGTCTTCGTATTTCTACTTGTAGAGGTATACCTAACATGCTGTCAAGAGTGCCATCGACTGTGCCTATTGTATGTTGCAATTGAGATCAGGGCCCCGTGAGGGTGACTCGGTATAATCTCTTTAAGCAGTTACATAATGGCCCCCAGTTCATGTTTTAATCAGCGAATAGATGGCTGTGCCCAGGGATGAATAATCACATCTATAACTTTCTAATCTAATATCCAGCTACATTCAAGTGGATTACAGAGAAGCAGTGAGGGAAAGGAGGGGTACAGGTGGTACACCTATATGTGAGTATTTCCAGGAGGATTTTGTGTGTGTGTGTGTGTGTGTGTGTGTGTGTGTGTGTGTGTGTGTGTGTGTTATTTGGATATGGTCAAAATTAGATTCAAAAATTGCTTATGTATATTCTCCAACTGTCACTAGCAAAACACACTGAACATAATATCAGACCTTTCAGATCACTTTTGATTTTAGTTGTTTGGGAGGTTGCTCAGTGATGAGTACTGACAATCTCATTCCCTAGATGGCTCTGTGTGCCTCAAACACTGGGTGCAGCATCCCTGTTGGAATTTACAAAAGTGAATGAAAAAGTCTATCCAGACAGACAGATGGACAGATACACAGACAATGTATTGGTCATCAAATTGAATTGTTTCCACACACACACACTCACACTCACACACACACACACAGACACACGCACACACACACACACACCAAAGCACTGACCCACAAAATATTAAATATTGTAGCTACAATAAATGAAATGGAAAATCTCAGGCTGTATGTGACCTTATACAGTGTAGAACACAATTATCATATAAATACTGTTGTTTGTAGTTATATTTGTTTGCATAGCTGCAGTATAAAAGAACACTCACTGCTGAACAAAGCATGAGGAAATTCAGTGTGATGTTCATTTCCTGATTGGAAGTCATATTCTTTTCATCTTCATCACACTGTGACATGAGACCAATGCATCTTATTTCTTTTGTCATAATTAAACATGATGACCAATACACGTCTTCCAGCTCAGTGAGAACAAGTCAGAAGTTCAATCCACTTTGAAGGCAGACTTGTGTATAAAAGAAGGAGAATACTAAAGAGAAAAAATGCTTTATTTAGTGAGAGAGAGAAGGTGATGCTGGAAAAAGACAAGAAAGAAAGAAAAACGGAAAAAGGAAAAAGAAATGTTGATCAAGTAGATGAAGTCAGTTATTATTGATTTTGAAATCCAGACTGGACAGACCAAGTGACTCTCTGTATCAGTGGTTAATGGTTTTTTAAAGATGTTTTTTCAGACTTCCAATGGATACTATGAGACAGTATGGTTTGTTGTAGATATACAATCTACATGTCTTATCATGGTCCAGTTGTTCTTTTGGATTTGTTGTCCCTTTTGTATTTTCAGTTTTTCTATGTCTTATTCCTTCTGTGTTCCCCTGTCTTTTTAAGTATTGGTTTTCATGTTTGTGTCTTCTTGTTTCAGTACCCAAGTCACAGTGGCCCACAAGCAATTGTAGTCTTAGTACTGGTCCCAAGCCTGGGTAAATGGGGAGGGTTGCGTCAGGAAGGGCATCTGGGGAAAAATGTTTGCCAAATCAAATATGCAGCTTCATAATAGGACTTCCATACCAGATCGGTTGTGGCCAAGTTAACAATGACCACCTCTGGCTCTGTTAGCCAACAGGGTGCAGGAGGAAACTATTCTACTGTTGGGTGAAGACAAAGTAGGGGGAGAGCGGGAAAGCGTGTTAGGAGGCAGAGAGAGAGAGAGAGAAGGAAAGGTAGGAGGGTGGAGATGAGAGTAGGGACTTTAAAGGCAGGGACTATGACTGGTAAAGTTAGAGAGCTGACTGATAAGATGGAAAGAAGGAAGGTAGATATATCGTGTGTGCAAGAGACCATGTGGAAGGGAAGCAAGGCCAGGAGCATCGGAGGTGGATTTAAACTGTTCTACCATGGTGTAGATAGGAAGAGAAATGGAGTAGGGGTAATCTTGAAGGAAGAGTATGTGAAGAGTGTTCTGGAGGTGAAGATAGTGTCAGATAAAATTATGACTTTGAGACTGGAAATTGAAGGTGTGTTGCTGAATGTTGTTAGTGCATATTCCCTGCAAGTTGGATGTTATTTAGAAGAAAAGAGGAATTCTGGAGTAAGTTGGATGAAGTGGTAGAGAGTATTCCCAGGGGAGAGAGAGTTGTGATTGGAGCAGACTTCAGTGGGCATGTAGGAAAAGGGAATAGAGGGGATGAGGAGGTGTTGAGTAGGTATAATGTTAAGGAGAGGAATGTGGTGGGACAGATGGTAGTGGATTTTGCAAAAAGGATGGAAATGGCTGTGGTGAACACATATTTTAAGAAGAGGGAAGAACATAGAGTGACTTATAAGAGTGGAAGGAGGGGCACACAGGTGAACTATATCTTATACAGGAGGTGCAACCTGAAAGAGGTAGGAGACTGCAAGGTGGTGTTAGGGGAAAATGTTCCTAAGCAGCATCGGATGGTGGTTCATAGGATGACTTTGGAAAACAAGAGGAAGAAGCGAGTGAAGGTGGAGCCAAGGATTAAATGGTGGAAGTTGAGAAAGGAAGAATGTTGTGCAGAGTTCAAGGAGAAGTAGAGACAGGCTCTGGGGATAGTGAAGATTTACCAGGTGACTGGGAAAATGCAGCCGAGGTGGTGAGGGAAACAGCCAAGAAAGTATTGTGTCCTCTAACAGTGGACAGATGACAAGGAGACTTGGTGGTGGAAGGATGAAGTACAGGAACATATTCAAAGGAAGAGGTTGGCAAAAAAAAAGTGGGATAGTCAGGGAGATGAAGAAAGCAGACAAGAATACTGGGAGTCTATGTGCACAGCAAAGAGAAAAGTGGCAAAGGAAAAGGCTTGTAGAGAGTTCTTTGAGAGGCTGGAAAAAGGAGAGAATGACTTGTATCGATTAGCTAGACAAAGAGGCTGAGCTGGAAAGGATGCACAGCAGGTTAGAGAGATTAAGGATAGAGATGAAAATATACTAACGAGTGAAGAGAGTGTGTTCTGAAAATGGAAGTAGTACTTTGAGGAGCTGATGAATAAGGAAAATGAGAGAGAGAGGAGGACAGATGCAGGCAAGATAGTGAATCAGGAATCACAAATTATTAGTAAAGAAGAAGTAAGGACAGGGATAAAGAGTAGAAAGGCAGTTGTTCCAGATGACATATCTGTGCAGGTATGAGGATGTTTAGGAGGGAGGGCAGTGGACTTTTCAGCCAGATATTTAAACATGATCTTGGAGAATGAGAGGATGTCTGAGGAATGGAGGAGAAGTGCACTGATATTGATCTTCAAGAATAAGGGTGATGTGCAGAGCTGCAGCAACTACAGAAGATAAAGTGGATGAGCAATGAAGATATGAGAAAGAGCTGCTGAAGCTAGATTAAGAAGAAGGTTGACAATTAGTGAGCAGCAGTATGGGTTTATGTCAAGTAAGAGCACTACAAATGCAATGTTTGTTTTGAGAGTGCCAATGGAGAAGAATAGAAAAGGTCAGAAGGAATTCAGGGAACAGCTCTGAACCCCTTCTTGTTTTCAATAGTGATGCACAGGTTGACAGATGAGGTCAGCCAGGAGTCTCTGTTGACTATGATGACTGCAGGCAACAGTGTGATCGGTAGTTAGAGTAGGGAGCAAGTGGAAGAGAGCCTGGAGAGGTGGAGGTATGCACTGGAGAAAAGAAAAATAAAAGTCAGTAGAAGCAAGCCACAATACATGTGTGTGAATGTGAGTGGGGCAGGTGGCAGAAGTAGAAGTACTACTGTAAAGGTGGATGAGTTTAAATATGCGTTGTCAACTATCCAAAGCAATGGACAGAGCACTAGAGAGGTGAAGAAGAGAGTGCAGACAGGGTGGAGTGGGTGAAGACAAGTGTCAGGGGTGCTTTGCGGCAGAAGGATAGCAGCAGGAGTGAAAAGAAAGGTTTACAAGATAGTAGTGAGACCTGCAATGATGGATGGTTGGGAGATGGGTGTGCTGACAAAAAGACAGGAGATGGCTGTGGCAGAGTTGAAGATGCTGAGATTTTAACTGGGAGTGACCAGGATGGAGAGGATTAAAAATGAGTACACCAGAGGGACAGCACAGGTTGAGCAGTTTGGAGACAAATTCAGAGAGGCAAGGGTGAGATGGTTTGGACATGTGCAGAGGAGTGATTGTGGCTATACTGGACAAACAATGTTGAAAAAGGAGCTCCCAGGGAGGAGGAAAAGATGAAGACCAGAGAGAACATTCATGGATGTAGTGAAGGAGGACATGCAGAGGGTTGGTGTGATAGAAGAGGATGCAAGGGATAGGGTGAGATGGAGACTTATGATCTTCTGTGGTTACCCATAACACAAGTAGTCTGAAGAAGAAGAAGAAGAAGAAGTAGAACATTTTTTTCATCGTCATGTGTATACATGGAAGATGAAAAAGCATGAAAACAAACTGTCAAAGCAAAAACAACCACTTCTTCATCACAGCTGAATAGGAAGGGGACACTACCAGGGGCAAGGACAAGATCAGCTACTATACAAATATTTTGGACTTAAAATATGTGGCATACAACATCTCTAGGTATTTCTGGCTATAGCTAACTATAGTTATTCAAGTTCACTAAGAGATTCACAAAAGACCCATTTGGTCTTGGGCTATGAGCTGGCACGTCTATATATTATTTTTATTCAGCAAGGGAGTGAACTCTTGAGATTGTCCTGCATGACAGGCTTTCATGGTCTGTGGATTTTATGGTTTGGGATTTTGAGTTTTTGTTGTTTCCTAGATGTTTAGGTTTCCTTGTTCTTCATGTACCTAGGTTATTGTTTTGTGTAGTTTTGGTTTTTGCTTTGTTATTCCAGCTTCCCCTGTGTTTTCTTTACATGTTATGTATGAGTTCTTTTATTTCTGTTCTTCGTGCAGTTTCAGTTTTATGGTCTTGGTCCTGGACTTTGGTATGTTTTGTATGTATTTGTTTTTGAATTCAGGAGTTCTTGGTTCTCAGTACTGTTTATAATACTTTGTTAATATTCCAGCCTCAGTTCCCTTTTCTTAGTTATAGTCTCTGTTTGTGTTTTGACTTTTGGTAGTTCCCTCCATGTCTCCTCTGCCTCACTTCTAGCCTCTGCCTGTGTTTAGTTCTTTATGAGTTTCTTGTCTCCTCATTGTCATCCTACTGTGTTCTTAGTCTTCTGTCAAGTTAAGTTTTGTGTCTATGTTCCTAGTAATGCTTCTCATATCCTGTTTTACTTTGGTAGCCAGATCACTTTTGTTGCCACCTGTGCTCCTCTCCCTTCTGTTGCTCTTTAGTCATTAGTTCAAGTAAAAGTCTCCCGCTGTTAGTGTGTGCCCAAGTACCCTATGTTTCATGCATGATTTTGTTTTTCATGGACTTAATTGGTTTTCAAGGACTTTTCACTTTATTGTTGTGTTCACTTCACCTTGTCTCCAGCAGTCCTGCATTTGGGTCCTCACTCTCCACACACTGAGAACGCTGACAGAGGCTGTATTACCCTAGCATGTTTTTCAATGGCAGGAAAAACCTGACCTCCTAGAGAAAACTTGCACAAGCACAGGGAGAACATGCAAACTCCACAGAAAAGGGCCCGACCTGGGTTTGCATCCGGGACCCTCATACTGTTTGGAAACAGTGCTAATCCCTGATTCACTGTACTACTACTACTACTACTACTACTAATAATAATAATAAAAATAAACTTTTCTCATCTATGTTTGTTGCTACAGTTTCAGAACAGGACACTATGCTTGTTGAAATTTGCTATGCATGTATGTGTTGGTAGATCCAAGGCCAGCACTAAAAGACAGGATTTACACTCATCCAACTTTGGGGTAAATCTGGTTTTTCAGTAATGTAAAGGTGGTTTAGCTCTTACCAGGATATATTACTTATATTGCAGACCTAACCTCCTCCGATTCAGGTTAAGTTTCTGAGATCACCACGTATGAAATCACAACCTGCTGTGTAAGTTAAGAGTATCACAGCTCTGTGATACTCTTAACTTACATAGGAAGCACTTTTGCTGACTTTCCTTCTTGGCTTCAGGTAGGCTAAACTTTATAAATGTAGTAGATCATTTCCAGCACTTCACACACACATAGTCATACATTACAATTGTAATGTACCAAACTTTCCTGTTACAGGCATTCATACCACTGTTTGATCTGCAGCAGCTGCATTGATTTCACCCTGTTTTCTGTTTTTAACCTCTTTGTAGTTGTCTCATGTCTTCACTTTATCTGCCTCTGTAAAATCAGCTGCTCTACTGCCATTGGACATATCCATGTCTAATTGGTCAGATGCTGCCAACATCGCTCCTTTCCTGTGAATGCACTCGTAGCTGGTATGTTAAACTTGCTTTGTAGTATAGGCCACAGGTCATGTGCTGATCGAAGGTTGGAGGTTTGAGTCATGGCTCCACCAGTCCACATGTCAGAGTGTCCTTCTACAAGATACTGAAGACCAAGTTGGTCCCATCTCAGCAGAGCATGTGTGTGTGTATATTGCCGTACAAGTGAAAGGTCCCTGGTTCAATCCCAGGTGGGGACACAAACCCCTCTCACCATGGAGGGTTGTGTCAGGAAGAGCATCTGGCATAAAACCTCTGCCAGATTACCAGTGCAGATTAAGCTGTGGTGGTGACCCCTTGGTGGAGAAAACAAGGGAGCAGCTGAAAGGCACATTTTTTTTTCTACCAGGTTCCAAACTAAAAAAAGGTTTTTTTTCCTGTTTAAAGAATAATTCAATTTTCTTGAACAATTAGCAATTTGGAAGGATTGGCAAAATTTGCAGTATTGATACACAAATCAGTGTTTTAACACTGAATAACATCAACTGATGAATACCATCAGTAGTACCAAAAACTTGATCATGTGCCAAACATGCAGAAGAAGAGGCGTACATGATTTTGCTTGCTCTGGAAGTTTCTGAAATCTCATTAGAAGACAATAGCATCATAGCCAAAAATTTTCTATTATACCCCAACTTTTGAACAGATCCAGCTCTATCATGTAAGATAGATACTAATTTCTCACTATGTGCCTTATCAGCATATGTTACTATATCATGGATCAGTAAGTCATCCAGCTAGTTTGTGGAATTCATATTATGAAGAATTTTATGACTAAACCACAAAGCTTAGACAAGTCTGTTAAGAAGAACCAATAAAAAAGTTGTGCTATTCAGATGTGTAATTAAGAGAACAAATAAACAAAAAACCCACATATCTTTATTTAAATAGTCGGATGCTGTAACTATTATGACCCTAATTCCAGTGAGGTTGCCACACTATGTAAAATATAAATAAAAACACAATACGATGATTTGGAAATCTCATAAACCAACATTTAGTATTCAACTAATGTTTTTCCATGAAATAGTAAAATGTCTCATTTTCAACATTAGATAGGTTTTCTATGTTCTTTTGTGAATTTTCAGCAACATTTCAACCTTTTTGGAACTGAACTTGTATTTTAGTTCAGTGTATTCCGTCCCTAATTTTTTGCTTTGTTTCACGACTGGTGATGGTTGCCATTCACCAAAGGCCTTGATACCCCATTTTCTTCCTTATGGCATTTTGCCAGTAAACAGATCTTGTGTTACCCCTGTAAAGCTCACTAGCTCAAATAATGAAAACCATTTTTTGAATGGCATTGACCCACATCATTTGAAAATACAAAGCCTCACAATTCAAACAATGTAAACCATTTAAAGATACCAATCTCATAGCAACAATAGCAGCAGCAACATAGCCTTATGGTACAAGAGTGGTGCATCCGGAGGGAAATAGTAGTGATCTTTTCTGTCATCTATAGGTGCATACACTTGTATTACTTTGTGGTGCACACCATTTCCATTGAAAGTGTCTAACAAATAAAATGATTTAAAGCCTAACTGTTCTTTTTTAAGTGAATAAGAAAGTGCATGTTAAAGGACTAACACATTGAAAGCCCAGCAGTGACATAATTTAAGCGTTCAACTTTCCTTTTATAATTAAAAACAATGTTTGATTTTGACTTTGCAATGGGTTAATAGGTTTTTAAATGCCAGCAAGTTCTTGTAGTACAGTAGTTAACTTAATGAATGAGAACAAAACAACTAAAGCACTGTAAAACAAATCCACACAGATCAACATGCTGACTTTGTTAAGGGTTACAGGGATCATAGAGGGTTGTGATTTTATTGTTACAGTGTAAAGGAATTTTTTATCTTTTTATCTGTCAACCACATATGAATAATTAGAAAATTAGTTTTATTTTATTGTTTACATATTATTATTATCATTATCATTATTATTATTATTATAACTGTAATTTCTTAGAAATCAGTGAATGTTTGTTGTACTTAGGTAGCAAAAAGATCAAAGCAAAATGTATAGATGTGTTAGCCCCGAGTGAGCTCAGTACAAAGCAAGGACATAGATATAGTACTCAGAATAAAAATACATGATGTCCAAGAACAAAACCAGTTATTACAGAAGTACTTTTACTAAGTTGAGCACTAAGTAGGGCTTGTATCAACTGCAACTGGAACTGGGGAAGTAGGCTGGTTTGGTGGTTAGCACTGTTGCTTCTCAACAGGAAGGTTTCTGGGTTTGAATACACCTGACAGCTGGGGTCTTGCATGTTCTCCCAGTGCCTTTGTGGGTTCTCTGGCTTCTTCCCACAATCCAAAGATATGCAAGGGGTTAATTGTAATTCTAAATTGACTGTAGCTTTCAGTGGTTTTCTGTTTCTCTGTGTTTGCCCTGGGTGGACAAGTGGAACTCTAATTTCTATATATAAAGTGTCTAGATAACATCACTGCTTCTGGTACCTCAAACTTTTACAAAAAGAAAGGGAAAAAAAAGACCAGGGGATGAGGTCAAGACCACTTTTCTTCTCCTGTGTTTGTTTATTGTGTTTTTGATGAAAAACATTACAGATGAAGTATCATAATTTTCTACCAAGGTGTGAAAACAAAGCCGTTATCATTTAAAATTCATTTGTAAGTAACTTGTTATTCCGCAATTTTTCACCTTAAACACTTACTTGTGTTGGAGACTAACATGGGTTTTTGGTAATGAGCCATAGTTATTATGAAAAATATTGCAGTTTTTAAAAAAATTTCTAAATAATCCTTTTTACGCTGTTTGACAAACTTGCTGAGACCCTTAATGTTTAGCATCATCTTTGAATTACTTCCAGTCCCAGTCTGATCTGTTAAGGCATATCTATGATCCACCCACTAGACCACTTGTTATGAAATACACTCACCTGGCTCCTGGCACAGGCAGCTTATGTGAAATGGTGCACAACAGCATGTGTAAATATAAGGGAATATATTACCAAAAAAGCAATGTCTAAAGAGGAATACACAAACAGACGATGCTATCTGTTCAGATGTGGCACAGAGCAGTAAAAATAATCTGCAAAAATAATTTCTACCTGTGTTGTAACTGCACACTCGCATTGATCTAAGTCTGTGTGGAAGGAGGTGGCATATTAATGGTAAGCATGTTTTTAGACGTTCTTCAACAGGTTGCTTGTAGGGACAAAATTACATTTTGAGGGAGATGTCACGTTATCACTGTCTTTCTTTAAATTTCCCAAGAGAAATACTCTTGTACCTTTACAAATGACACTTCAATTTATGGATGTGTGTGTGTTTGTGTGTGTGTCTTTGTGTGTGTCCAACTAAGAATTTCAGCCAAACAGCTCCCATCTTTCTGCTTGTTGTTGATAAACAGCAGATTTAAAACACTTAAGTGCTACACAGGAAAACACTTAACTGCATTAACTTAAAAAAAAAAAAAAAATTACCTAACTGTGGGAGTTCAGGTAGAAACAATAAACCACTGGAGGTCTGGATAGATGCACACACGCTCCGTGAGCCAGAAACAGACAATGGTGAATTCCCTTCCCTTTTCTAGGTGTTAATGTTCTGGCAATCAGCTCAAGTGCCTTTTGATTAGCTCATTATTAATTCATGCACACTCCCGGAACCTGAAATCACACTTAATTACAACTGCATTTCCAGCAGTGACCAATATTGATGTAATTAAAAAATAAAGACTTTGCTGTTGCAGCATCTTTACAATGGTATAGAACTGAGAAAAAAAGTGTTGTTAGTGAAATCAAAAGACAGACTTTGTACGTGTCTACATGTGTGTAATGCTTTAATGGCTTTAATATATTTTGTTGGGTTAAATGCAAATATTAGTTTTATGATGTTGCATTAAATATTATAATTAATTGCAAATTTAGGAAAATAATTGCAATACTGTATTAATTTAAAATTAAACCAGCACATACACTTTATCTTGTCTCTTTGCCTCAAGACTCATTTTTAATTTTGTAATTTCTTATCGTGTTTAACTTGGAGTTATTTATATTACATACTGTGAAACATAGAGACATGTTTATTTATTTTAATCTTTTTATTTTTTATATAACTGAGCATATGTAAGACATGCAGTTTCACCCTGGGATTAATAAAGTATTCTGATTCTGATTCTTTGATTTCAAATTTCTTAATTTTTAGCTCCTTACTGTGAAGAAAAAAAAAATCAGCACCCGTGGAAAAATAGACAGAAATGAATGAATAAATAAATAAATAAATAAATGCATGCATGCAGCTGTTCATCTGAAAACAAGGGTGTTCCTGAAAACCTGGCTTTTTAGAGATAAGAGCTGCCATGTGATTGCAGTCTGCTTTCCTGATGATTTCCATCCCTGTCCTATCTCCTCATCTATTCCCGTGAAGATGAAAGAAAACAGTTTGCAGCTACTTACCGGGACCCTGCAAAACATTAGTGACTACTGCCACAGCCTTCAAAGACTGACTGTGTGCATGTTTGTGTGTGAGAGACACAAAGTGAGGCAAGGAGACAGAGAGCTTTGACTTGTGTATTTAAGTATTACTGGGCCCACTATATCAGTGTGTTAACGTGTGCACATGTGCGTGACTGTTGACATTCTAAAGAGGTGTAAGGTCGAGGTTCATGTCAGCCCGACTCAGCTGTCACCCCCTGAGCTCTTCATA
Organism: Etroplus canarensis; assembly: GCA_015106775.1. Lineage (NCBI taxonomy): Eukaryota > Metazoa > Chordata > Actinopteri > Cichliformes > Cichlidae > Etroplus > Etroplus canarensis. The sequence continues at coordinate 26,716 of VUQH01090281.1, read as the reverse complement.
AAATCCCTCACAGCTTTTCAGCTGCTGTTTGAACATCACCAGTCTGGCATTGCCTGTGAACCTGAAGGCTGGGGACGTTTTTACACTGCTGCCTATGTACTTGCCGAAAAAGTCTTTTAATTTTAATCTTAATAATGTGTCATATTTTGAAAAAATGTTTTGCCTGTTGAAAGATTTGTTGGCAATTATATTTTTTAGAATTATAAGTAAATGGTTACTTTAGTTTAATCATCCATGTAAGTGTAAAAAGTAAGAACTCTAATATAATGCAAAAGTAATCTTGAGAGGTTATTCCATGAAGATTGAGCCTGAGGCTGTGAATTTAGCTGTATTGACTGTGTGGAAAATATTGAGTGTATAGATTGTCAGAGCAGAAGGAGTACTTTGAGAACTTTCATTTGTTAAACTGGGTCACTGGAAACAATTCTAATAGTCCTCTACATTAAAGTTGACAACCCTCTGTGAAGAAGCAAGCAATAAACTTTTAAAATTACTGGTCTATGTCTACAGAACTTGATTTTTGTGGAAAGATTTTACATAGACATTGTCTCGAGATTCATGTTTAGGTCACCTATGATATAAAACAATAATTCATGTAGGTTCATCAAATGAAACAACAATTATAATGTTGTTAACTGACCCCAGAATGCCAAATAAAATATTTTTAGTAAGGTTAGTTTTACTACAGGTATGTTGTTGAAATGTTGTTGATCCAGTTTTCTGCCTGACCTTATCCATCTAGAAGATGTTTTTGTTTTTGGACAGTACAGCAGACTGGATGCAATTTAACATGCTGATCTTAAGTAGATCTACAATAGTTTGAGAGAATTACCTCTGTTTTAAGTAATGTTCAGTTCAGGGTTTTAGCATTGCTGCATTTGCCTCATAGAAAAAAATGTTAATAAAGCTTCAGCTTTGTAGAAGACATTTAAGCCTTTATTATAAGAAAGTTGTTTTTCAATGAATTGTTAACCTCACAATTTTACAAGGTGTTTTTACTATTGATGGTGTGCTGTGTTGTGCACAAAGGCAGAAATTTGATTAGAAGAAATGAAAAAAACAGTATGGGAGTGATCTATTCTATTAAAGTGCCAGTGGAACAGCAAAGGCATGACTGTTGATTAAGTCTGCTAGGGAGGTACAAAATCTTCCTTACTTCTTGAAAATTAGAAAAGGAAAAAAAGAAAAACCTTACTGAATATTTCTCAGGAAAGACTGTTTAAAACTTGAGACAAAATGCCACAGAGCAAGACACAGAGAACATAATTAAATGTAGCCTCCCAAGAATGGTTGAAGAAAAAGAAATGATAGAGTGCAAAAATTTGTCCCACCTTACTTGGCTTTTATAAATCCCATAGGCCAAATCCATGAAGTATTTGAGAAGACACACTCTACAAAAAATGATTTGAGGTAAAAAAGAAAACAACAGCAGTCATGTCACCTTTAAAATAATCCAAAATCATTATGAAGTCACCATCTGCCACACAAAGGAAAGGATTTTATCTATCTATCTATCCATCTATCTATCTATCTATCTATCTATCTAGACAAACAAAATTAAATAACATTTCTGCTGTGTGTCTGTATACAAATATGGTTGTATATGTGGCTCTGGAGAATATAGAAGGGGCAGCTATTATAGAAAATGCATACAAAATGGTACAAACTTTTTGTGAATCAGGGAATTAAAACCTAAATTATTCTTTCAGTGGCATTCACAGAGAGCTGTGCTCTGTTAGTTTAGTTAGTAATTTTATAAAGAAAATTATTTGATGCAATCAATATTAACATATGAACTAGATTTCGAGAGTGGCCTTGTCTAAGGTCACTGGATTTGAAAACTTTCTGTTGTTTCACTATCAGATCCTTCAAAGTGGCAGTCATGGCTCTGCATAGTGTTTATTCCACTGAAGGACAATGCTTTCATATGTTGAAGATAACACCTTAGTTCAGCTCTACACTTACCATAGGAACTGTCTGTTTTTCAGGTTTTTTATGGTTACATCACACAAAACATACAGCCAATATAAGCTTGTTTAACACTTCATTTTACTTATCTAAAATACACTTTCTGTATTTCAGAAAATGTCACTTCTATATATATTTAGTTACATTTTTGCTTACTAACGAACTTTTCAATCAATCGTCGATGAGTCTTAGTGTCATGATTCTGGGTTTTTGTATTCCAGTTTTATATGTTTTTTAAATTTTTATTATGGTTTCTAAGTTTCTTTGTTCTCCTGCACTGTTTATTGTATTCTCAGTTTGTTTGAGCCCCAGTTCTAGCCCCTGCCTATGCTCAGTTTATTAGTGCCCTCTATGTCTCCTCAGTGATATCCTGGTTTTTTTTTTTTGTCTTCTATCAAGTTTGAACTTGTGTTCCTAGCTTTTTTCTCAGTTCTTGTTTTTCTGTGGTATCAGTCACGTCCTGTGCATTGTGTTTACTTTGCTTCCTGCCCATGATTGTTGTCACCTTTGCTTCTCTCCCTCCTGTTGCTCATTTGTCATTAGTCTGTGTCTATTCATACTCTGCCTCTCTTCAGTTCTGTGTCGTGTCATTAATGTTGGTCTCACCTTGTCAGTGTGTGTTCCAGCTCCCTGTGTTTTCATACCTGGTTTTGTACTTTATGTTTCAAGGATTTCTTTCCGTTCAATAAATCCCTTTTTTAAGTTTTTAAGTTTGCTTTGCTTCCTGGAGTCTTGCAATTGAGTCCTCCATCTCCACACACACTGAGTTGTGACACTTTACCTATTTCCATCGTATTTGGTGAATGAGAAATACTCTAAAATGGGAGGAGAGAACAGGCTCATAAAATGGCTGGTTGACACCGACATGTATAAGCCTCAGAGGCAAAACCACAAGTGCAAAACAAGCTGTATTGCAGCGTATGCATTGAAGTGCAGTGCTTCCATTTGTCTCTCTGCAGCCTCAGCTGGAGACAGCATGGAGCCCTGCCTGAGGTGGCTTTTCTGACAGCGTGTGGTCTGCAAAATGATCCTTTTCATCAAGGGGTGGCCCTGACCTGATCAGTGTTAAAACATGCTGCTGGGTAGATCAGTCCAAGAGCAAGAACTAACATACTGTGAAGGGAATTCCCATATGAATGATGTCACCTGGCCAAAAAACAGCACATTTTCCTTGTGTGGATCAGATTGCCACTATGAAAAATTCCTCTGCTTTATTTTATTCATGTTAATTATTGCTGACTGACATTGCATCTTCGTTTTGAACTGATTGTTACTATTTTGCAGAAGCAAAGAATTATGCTGCGGTCATTAGTGATGTATGCCCATACTGGAAGCAACATAATTCAAGGATATAAAAAAAGAGCATCCCAGCAGCTTTTGGTAATCACTGATGCAAACTGGTTAGTAAAGACAGGTCGAACACCACTGCATTCAAACCTTGCTGTTATGTCACATCCACAATGGGGCTAAACAGTAACTGTTATCTCACATTGCTAAATTTGCAGCTGGATTTTAAACCATGGATTGTATCAGATGAATTACCTGCACAAACCATAACCTCCACAAAGAATAGTTATGACCCCCTCCTCTCACTAAAAGCCCCCAAGCCAGCCTCTCACATTGCCCCAATGAGTTTAGCCTTTTCACTCTTAGCACACATGTTCAGAGGAGGGAAAGTGGATATATTGGACAAAGGATGCTGAGGATGGAGCTGCC
>VUQH01090281.1:5207-20512 GCA_015106775.1 Etroplus canarensis | reverse complement strand
ACACACACACACAACCCAAATATATATATATATATATGTAAAACTGTAAAACTAAGGATACTGATACAAAAGACATGCCTTTTGCACTTTTTAACATGGCTAATCACCACCTCCTATTAAATACAAATATTATACATATATTAAATACATATATTCAAAAAGAAACATAAGACCCAAGACTGAGCTAAAGCAATATATATCTGCAAGAATGTAAGGAAATGGGATGGGGGATAGATGAATAACTTGGATGGGGGAAAAAGAAAGTTACACAGGAACCTTTGTGTTATGAGGACAACAAAGAAATAAGTGGAAAATGGTGAAGAAGAGAAGAAAAAGACAATGAAGAAATAGATAAGGAAAGGGAAAGTGACATAAAAAGGATGAAAAAAGGGAAGAAGAGATATGAAAAACGGTGATCGAGAGTGAGAAACAGACCAAAGACAAATGGGTGCCAGAAACCCTCCCCTTTTTCTGCTCCATTAAAAAAGACCTAGTGCACTCTGGCCCCCATCTTGCTCTCTTTCCTTCATCGTCTAATATAGGTCTTAAAAATAATTTACAGAAACATAAGTGGCAAGGCATCAAAAGTGGATTCAGCAGATAAAGATGCCACTGCTGACAGAAATGTAGTGCCTGGAGCAATGGCTACAGTTCTTTCTTCTCCTCTCTCTCTTTCTCTCACATTCTCTCACAGTTTTTCTTTCCACCACCCCCACTCACTCTCTTTCATCTGTCTTTCGTCTTCCTCCCTCCTTGTCTTTTTCACCAGTGTTTTTCTTCTTCTTCAGCGGATTCACCAAGCTTTTGCCTTTCTGTTCTGTCTTCCGCCTACACACCTCCATTCCTGTTTCCCCCTCTCCACCTGCTATTCAACTCCCTCCTTCCTCTGTCATCCTGATTTTATGGCAATTTAAAGGAAAGCAGTCAGAGTTAGTTCTTGCATAATGTTTCCAAAATATGTATGACTTACTGGGTTACTTCCTGTTTCTAAGGCATGAGGGAACTTTAATGAGAAAGTACCTCTGAGCAGGACACACGTGTCTCATAGGAACTTAGCTTTCCTTTAAAACAATTTGGCAACCAAAGAACCTCAGATTTTAAGAGTCTGAAATTACTTAAATTGAAACAATTTTTATGTCAACATCAATCTATCTTACTTAAACTCTCTGGCAATAACCTACAGTTCCTAAAACACTCTCATATTCATCTCTCTCTCTCTCATACCTATATTCCCATTTACCCTCTTTTACAGTATTGCCTTTGGCTTCTTTCCTATTAATAACCTCCTGCCGTTGGGACTTCTTCAACACAGTATGATCTGGGTGCTGTGCTTTTGGGTTAATTTGGGTTTTGGGTTGTTTTTTATTCTAGGGTGTTATCAGAAAAAAAGAGTCTGACTTTGTCATGGAAAAATATGATCAGAATTACATGTCTGACTGAATCCACCTCTAACATTGAGCTAAACAAGTTATTCCAAGATAATTTTGTGGTAATTTTAGTTTGTCAATTAGATTCTCATTAAATTGTGCATAGCAAATACAGTTAAAGGATTCTGACATTTTGGAAAGCTTCTTATGAGTTGCCAAGAGGAGGCTGAAACACCTCTTTCTTCTGTCCATGTGAAGTAATCCTTTTTAGCCTGCTACAGAACAAAAACTGGAGACTTGGTTTTAGAACACACAGTATGAAAGGGAGATGTGACACTCCTGTAGAAATCTATAGGAGAATTTTTAAAACCACAGATGGCAGTTTTCCCACCCTTGCCCTGAAAGAGTCAAACAGCCAAATCAGAAAGAATTGTTTCATTGACACATGCACAGTTGAGGTTCACAAAAGTTTCAGCAGTGAGGTGGGAGGAATATCTTCTAACTATCATCGTAAAAACATAGCTAAATATGCTTAGGCTGTTTTTTTCTTGGTTTACTGTGTCCATAAAATGAATTAGCATGGCATTTGTTCAGTGCTCTGGTGAAATGAGTAGAGATGTTGTCAGTACTCTGGATGGAGCTATTAATGAATGTGACAGTAGAGGAATAAAATCCAGGGGGAAAAAAAAAAACACTTCTTAAACCTTATTTGTTGGCAAAGAGGCCATAATTTTAGAGAATTTTCTGTCAGATTTGACGGATGATTCTACATACGCAGTTATTATTTCCAGGTGGTCTTTGAAAAAAAAGTTAAGGCTCTCTCATCATTTATTTAGAAAGGGGCTATGACTTGTTAGCTGAAATATCTGCCTGAAGGCATCGCCTGGATGGTTAGCAAGACTTGGTTCTGAAAGGCTTTGCTAATTCAGTTACATGCAAAGGCAAACATAATTAATTAATATTAATACATTATATGTTGATTGCTTATTTCATTACAAAAATGACAACTTACAATTTTGTGAGGATTTATGAGTCTGACCAGAGTAACCAACACCTCTAAAAGGCAAATATGTTTACACTTCTTTCTTTTCTTTTTATTTCCATGAAGGTTTAAATAAATAAGATAAAGGATCCTAGAGTTTTACAGGTGTTGGTAGGTGGATTTTTCTACTTCTAAATTAGAGTCCGACTAACTGCTGTTACTGTGTTATTGTGTGATAATTAACTGACCTGATACCAGCCTTAGACATGAGTCATATAAGTCATATCTTCTCATCTAGATCTCTTCATGAAACTAAATTTTCCACATTGTAAAACAGCTTATTTAAGGCCATTATTTTTTGTAGTTCGTGATGTTTAATAATTAAGAAAACTTGTACCCATAGCATTAAAAATGTGTTTTTCTGTAAATGCGTATATTGTAGTTCTGCAAGTTACTTCACAGATTATATATTTTACACAAGTTTATGTTGTTGTCCTGAACACTCGCACATGATATGCAGAACTATTCTCAAGTAACCTTAAAAACATGCTCATGCTCTCTGCCTCTACCAGTTTTTATATTATGACATATTTTCTTCAATTTTTGTGGTTGTTGAGTCAATCTACTGCCCCTATCCATTCCCAATCAGAAACGTGCTGTTGTTGCTCAGTGTGTTTGTGAGGCACCCTGCTGGCAGGAAAAGGATTTAGAGAAAAGCAAACAGATCGATCTGAAAAGAATCAAAAGAGGATAAGACAGAACAAGTCTTTCTGTAGTTTATAAAGCTTTTCGACAACAACCACTGAGGAAAAAGTACAAGGTATCTCAAAATTAAAACAAAAACAAAGTGTGTTTTGAATAATGAATGTACTCTTCTCATAACATGTTTTTTAGTCACACAAAGTGTCAATAAGCATCAGTTATACAGGAGACTTTGCTCTAAAATTAGAAGAAAATGGGAACCCAAGTAGACTGATGACATACTCTACTGGAAGATTCTTAACCTGAAAGATAAGTGAGAGAAAAGGATGAAGGTGGCGCAGAGGGATGAAAGGAAGTGCGAGACAGGTGTCTTTTTGTTAGTGTCAACATCATTTGAAAACGTGATAGAAATCGACCCTGGCTCGCCTACTTATCTCTTCCTTTCGAGATGTTGTTTCTGCTTTTGACAGCAGTCGAAGTGTTTCTGCTTCCCCTTGCCTGTGTGTTTATGTGCTAGATTTACATGCCCATTTATGTGCCCCAAAAGTATGTGTGCTAGTGTGTATTTTCATGTGTGCAAACAGATAAGGCTTTGAGCATTTTAGATATTTCACAGGCTTGATGCCCTTGCCGTATGATCAAAGAATATGGGGCTTCTTTCATTACCTTTGACGGAGGAACACATTTAGATGTTTGCCTGCTTCTCTCTCTCTCACCCTCCCTCCGCCTGAAGGGAGAGGAGAATGTTGGTTATCACAGAAACACTGAGCATTGGAAAACCCTTTTAACAAGGTGGAAAAGCATCGCTTTGGAATTCAGGAATCATGAAAACAGGGGAAGCTACAGTGCTGATTCATACTAAATAAATTCACCTTATACATGGTTTCTTAAGAAACTAGGTTACTAGGTTTTCCTTGGAATATGCAACAAAAATCATTGTTTGCATAACAGGTTTACAGAAATAAAATCAAAGTTGCATGATGCATTTTTAGGACAGGGCCTGGCCATTAAAAACCTTATATCTATTAGGCCACTGGTTCTCAATTGAGGATACATGTACCCCTGGGGGCACTCCAGGGGGTATGTGAAATTTAAAACACACACACACACACACACACACACACATACATACACACATATATATATATATATATATATATACACATACACATACATACATACATACACACATACATACACACACACACACACACACACACACACACACACACATACACACACTGCCCGGCCAAGAAGTTTTATTCTGTTAATTTCTAATATCATATTGAGAGCCTTATCTATAAAGATTAGAAATAAGCATGGTATTGTTATGCCTATTAATGTGTTGTGCCCATTAATTAATCTTAACTGATGCATGATGCATCCCTTTGATGTCTTTCAATGTAGCGTTTTGTGATAGAAATACATTTTGTACAAAACTGTACAAAATCTGTTTCAGTGTATGCCATCTACAGTGAAAGCTTCAATGATTCTTTTATAAGCTTACAAGCATCTTTACAAGCTTATTATTTTATTTTGCTGTTTTTAGTGCTCCTACAATATGACAATGTCTGAAATTACAATTTGCTGTAGAACCTAAACTAGCACTTTTTAATTTAAAAGCGGTGTATATGCTGTGATATGCATGTATTACATGTATATGCTTAATGTACCTACAAAACTATCATATATAGTTATTTATTCATCTGCACATTTTCTAAAGAAACTTCATTGTAAAAGCATACATCAAAAGCCTGAAAAAGATGGCTGTGAGGTTTGCTGTTCATAAATCATGCAGTGCTTAGAGACACAACTGTAGCTTCTATTCTAGTCTGGTTGATTAACTACAACCGAAATATGTTTAAATCTGCTTGTAGAGTGTCATGGACCAAGCAGCCAAGAACATACAGGCACAGGTGTATTTTCAAAAATGGGGGATTTTATTTACCCCAAAAGGACAAAAAAATATATCAAAAATACATAGTCACAAAGTAACCTAATCTAAGAAATAAATGGGCCCGTAAAACGGTCAACTAAACAGATCTCTACTTAAAAATATGGCTTAACAAAACAACATCTTAACTCAAAAAACTGACCTCATCAAATGAGAGACAACTCAACCTATATAATAGATTAAATCCTTTCTAACATAGAGGTGGAAACCACAGGGAAAACTTCTAACTGAATACCAAAATAAACCCCTTTCCCCCCACATGGTCATTGTTAGTGGTTGAGTCCATTTGGATGTCCTCTGCATTTAACTCAGCTCTGCTGTTAGGGTCCTTGTTTGCCCCAAACCAGGAAGGACTGGGGCAGCAGACAGGTAACTCAAAGAAAAGGAAAAGAATTACTGCAACCGATATGAATCTGACAAAACAATGTAAACCAGTGTGCGCATCTTCATTTAAAATACAATGTAGTGTCAACATACATATAGCAAATTAACCAAATTAAACGAATCATTTGACACAACTAGTGACTACAAACTAACTCAGATACAACAATAAAGGAGTGCAAAATACTACTCATTCAATAACTTATATAAAATATGAATGAATATTATTTTAATTGTATGGTGGCAAACACAACCGTCACATAGAGCTAGAAAGAGAAGTATAAAAAAGTGAAGGAGATAGAGGTTAAAGAACAAATATCTTGGTGGACTGGAGAAAAGGGAAAGGAAAAACCAAAGGAGTATGATAAAGGTGAAGTTTATTAAGAGTTATGTCAGTGGGATGGTGGAAAAGTGGCGTTGGCTGCCAAAGTCAAGAATAATGGTAGCTATTTCGACTTGGATTACACAAGAAAAGGTGGGTAAAGAGAGCCCCGTTAGGAAAAGAGAAACATCAACCGTCATTCTTATATTATTATATTACTATAAATGTGTCTTTACAAAATGTTGCCTGTTACAATTTTGCCAAGGTGGCTTTATATAATATGCAATTATGTTTAGAATGGCATAGGATGACACTGTGGCCAAAAAGAGAATTCATGTAAAGATTTTGTAAGTATATGGCACTTTTATCAGCTTATAATGTAGATGCAAAACAAGCTGAAGTCATCTTGTTGAAGACCATATCCAGTTTTCTGCCGCTTGAACTTTTATTTTAACTTTAATTTAATTCCGCCATAACACACATTTTCATCGTGAGTGAAGGCTGATATGTTAACAAAGGCTTCAGATGAGAAACAGCACAAGTTCACAGTAGAATTTGCATGTATATAAGAACTTGCTTTGTTATTAATGCAACACATAGGCAATAACCCCCCTAGCTGTTCTGCCTTGGAGCACTAAAGCTGTGATGCAACTGACAAGCCTTTTTGGGCAATGTTATGGCAAAGCTTTCCCAGGAAAAGACACTGAATTGGGAACAGACTAAAATTATCAACAAAACATTTGAAAACAATATGTTTTTTATGTACACAATGCAGTGATACCTCAGGCAACAGTGTTCTCAAATACTACATCATAAATGTTTTTTTTTCCCTTTAGAGTACAGATGCACACACTATTATCTTAAGCAAAGGTGAAAGAATAGTGCAGCTCCACATTAAAACAAAACCACATGAAAATGAAATAAAACAAAACATTTCAAGATAAATGTGATAAGTTAATTCTACATATACTGCAATTAGAAGCTCATTTTTTTGGTCAAAAGCATTTATATACACACCCCAAACCCCATAAAAATCTTCAAAATAAAAAAGATAATTGAGATGCTTATCAGTGTTGCAAGTCATGCAAGTCTCAGAAAAAAGATAGCTCTCAAGATTATTTGCCACCTAAAAACACTGTATTTAAACAGGACTACTCATAAGAAACTGCCCTAATAGGCATTAACACTGTGAGGGTGTGCTAAAGTTAACATGCAATGACAATGTTTATACCATGTTATCCATCTTTGCTCAGTATGTCTGTTAAAAAAGATATCCACACAAAACACTCAAATTAAATCAGAGAATGTGAATAGGTTTGCAGGTTTTTGGTCATACAAGAAATTATTAGACAAATAGAATGTTTTCAACCAATTACAAAAGAAACAATGTATCATCTGACACTTGAGTCCTTTTAGGTTCACAATGATTCATAGCCAAGTAGAATTACTGCTTTTGATAGAGTTTTAGGAATGTGAAGTAATTCAGAAAAAAGCATATACATGCTCCCTATTGTTACTACTACAATGGTTGTCTTCACACTTTATCAAGATTGGGAAATAATCTTATAGTATATACTGCAATGTTGGTTCCACCCACAGAGCTGAATGGCTAATTCTCATTTCTCCTATGGTGCTCATTTAAAACTGATGCCCATCAAATCAAATCAGTTAGGTGAATAAATGGACCCAAGGAAAGATAAAGTCAGCTCAAAACCAGAAGGATTAGAATTCTTCATGTGGGAAAAATGAAAATTGGGCCTGCTGGTGGCACTGGATAAAAGCAGTTGAATTTTAAGTGCAGTGAATTTGTTACCTCCTCACAATATTTATGGAATAATTACTCCACATGACCTGAATGCACATGTGTAGACAAGTATGTGTAAGAGAATTTATATGGAAAAATGTTTTAACTTGCAGACATTTTCCATCATTTTTCTTATATAAAAATGATATGATGAGGTTGAGGAACTAAACCCTGGTATTTTGATTTTTTCCTATTTGTTGCTCTACAGTATGCAAAGGTAAAAGGAATGAGCTATAGCGGTGAGTACTTGGTAGGATGGCAGGTATTCCACCCCCAAATCTTGTGATACTAAACATGGATTATTATGCTCACCTACACTAGCAAAAAGGGCAAGAAATATAAGAGTGGATACTATTTTGTCTGAAGCGGTAAATGAGTCTTTTTGCTGTATTGTCTGTCACTATCTCAGTTTAGAGAAAAACCAGATTAACAGCATTAGATGATATCGTACGTCTTTCAAATCCTAAGGGGTCCTTACAGGCTGACAATTAAGTTGATTAACTTGATCTTGAAGAACTAAATGATTTAAGCACAGTCAAAGATGTTTTCAGGAAATCCACACTGTAAGAATGTTTAAAATGAAAATGTTTCTTTTTGTTTTAATATTAGCCTGTAAGCCAAAGTAATTTAGCATTCACCACAAACCTGAGCTTTTTGAAAAAAACATTAAAAATATAGTTGCAAAGGAAAATGACTTTCCCTCATCATGAACACACATTTTCACTTAAATATGTACATTTCCACAGCACGGGAGTTTAACATGTACCCAAGGCAAACATTTCTGACTGATTTGCAGTCATAAAATTGCAATTTGACTTGTACTGAATCTTCTTAAAAAAGTGGGAATGGGAAATTTTTTTTATTTTTTATGAAAAAACTTAGAGTGCAGAGGGTAACATGGCTCTAACATGCTATAGGACAGAATTCATCCCACTGCATCCATTGGTCAATTTTCTTTCACTGATCCATTTCAGGGTCGTGGGGGTGTTGGAGCCTACATCAGCTGTCATAGGACAAGAGGCAGGGTACACCTAGGACAGGTCACCAGTCTGTTGCAGGGCTAACACAGAGACACAGACAACCATCCACACCCTGTAGCCAATTTAGAATCCCCAATTATCATAACTCCATGCATGTCTTTGGACTGTGGGAGGAAGCTGAAGTATCCAGAAAGAACCATGCAGGAAAGAGGAGAAGATGTAAACTCCACACAGAAAGGCCCCAGCTGGTTGGTGGATTTGAGGCCAGGACCTTCTTGCTGTGAGGCGACAACGGTATCCACTGTGCCACCCCTGAACAGGGTATGCTGATATGAAAATGGACAGATGGAAAATTATGAGGCACTGGTTCCACATATTAGATGTAGAAATCTGGAGGTAGAAGCATGTATTTTCAGAGCTTTCCAAGTTTTAAACCTTTTTGGGGCTATCTGTTTCTTGCTATAAGGCTTGTGGGATTTCTTGTTCCCATTTAGTCATAGGTGGCTTGTGAGCAGAGACTGATAAGCCACCTAAATTTAAATTTAAACTGTTAAAATAGTGAGTAGTCCCAAGTGGTATAGAAAGCATCAAGATAAGTCCATTTGAATTGTTTGTATTTTCTTCTTCCACCCTAAATCACCAGTTCTATCTTTCCATTTGTCTACATGTCACTGCATCAATCTGTTCTCTCTTCTTACTCCTCTCTTTCTCTCTCTTTCACAGTACATTCTCTGAACCAGTGTGACAGAAGACAGTGCAACTATTAGAGATTTTGGCTGCTCCAGTTTTATGTATACACACACACACACACACACACACACACACACACACACACACACACATACGCACACACACGCATAAAGAGAAGGAGAGAGAGAAAGAGACTAAGAAATGTGTCCAATTACCTGATCACATGCACAAACACATAAAAGTAAGTCTGTTTTTCCTTTTCTTACTTTTAACACTATATCCTTTGCTCAATCTAAACTTCTGCACACGTGATGAACACAAAAATACACAAACATGGACCTGCAGACACGCATGCTTTTTTCTTGCTCCAGAGACCCAAGAGCAAACGCCGTTATCAGTACTCCACAGGAACAGACCAGTGACTCAGCCTGTCTGACTGTTTGTGTGTATGTGTGTGTGTGTGTGCGTGCGTGCACATGCGAATGCAACTACTAAGTGGGGTAAAGCGTCACAGTTTCAGTCAGATGTCCCCAGGTTTCTCTGCTCTCAGAGCTGGAAGAACACACTCACACAACTGGTCTACTGGGCTATTTCTCACTTTTCTCACAGTACACTGAAATCACAGCACACACCTGCCACAAGTCGAAATTTTACTTCCTTTTTTATTTAGAATGCCAGCTCATCTGCATGTTTTCTTCAGAATAGATACTACATTCTAATATGTGTTACATTTTTGCATATTGGAGCACTAGACAGGTTTGTAGTGAAGTATAGCTATGGCCAATATTAACATGTACAGCATTTGTTGAGAGTTTGCCTTTGTATACTCGTCTGACTGACTAAAAAATGATGTGGAACTCCTGTTGCTTCTATTACTGCAAATCTTTCTTACTTTCTTCATGTGTCTGCAGATCATTTAAGGAGAGCTCAACAGCTTAGGATAAGAAGAAATCCATCCAACCTAAACTGACACCTCATTGCCTAAGTTTGCAGTATTTGGAATGAGCAGGTCCTGAGGGACAGCTGCCTCTTAAACATTATCTCTGTCTGGGCATTCACTGCCAGTCCCATAAAGAATGAAAAGGTTACAGCCTGCTCTCTGTCAAGTTAAGATACAGTCTTAATTGTTCAAGAGTTTCCAGGAAATGCTTAATATTAAAACATCATTTGGCCTCATAGGGTTCATTCAGGACCAAATTATTTAATAATTTATATTTTCCGATTTCGCTGTAATGCATGGGAGCAGGAGCACTTCTCTGTTCATGGTAAAAAGTCCAGAAATACAAATGCTGTGATGAGAAGGCCATAAATGTGCATGATTATGCTTAAAAGAAATATAAGCACTTTTGCATTAAAAATTGGAATGATAAGGTATACTATGAGAAACATTCTTTGCTGCAAATGATTAGTCTGTAGAAGCTGTGTTTTCTGTCTTAAGGGCCTGTATATGCTGAAATGTGAACTGAGTAGATAACCCTGCTATACCTCCATACAAAAATATAATTCTTGCATGTCAACTAACTATTGTTGAATCATTTAAAGAATATGAGAAATAGTAACTGCATTTTTAGTTACTCACATCTTTTTACTTTTACACTGAGGATGGTTTCATAATAAGGAGTATTTTTTTGGGCAGCACAGCCAAATAGGAATGTGTCAGCACATCATGGGGTGCCAGAGCAAAGACAAAAAACACACCAACAATCAAGGTGTGAAGTGTGGGAGGAAGAAAAAAGCATATAATTAACATCAACAAATTAATCTGTATTTGTATTCTGTGTCATCTGGCATTGTAACATTGGCATCAGGCATCAATTTGCATCCTTCGAGCTGCTGGGTGGGGCCTTTGTGGCACAGGTTTGTTTCTGTGAATCCTATGAGTGCTCAGTTGGATCTGGATTGAGCATTTGCAGATTTGGACAAATTCCTTAAGACTCTTTTCATTAAGTTCTAAAGTCATCTTATGACATTAAAACTATCTTAGGTTCCAGTGCACGATTGTATAAATGTGGGGATGTGGACTGTTGTCAAAAGACTGAAGAAAACATTTTGAGGAGAAATGTCAAATTTTCTCAGACGCAAACAAATGCCATTCACAGTTCCTTGTGTGAGCAAAACTGCATCACTATGTTTTTGAAAACACATAGAATTTAGCTGCAAAGGAAACATGAACTCAAATTTTTCACATTTTTCCACAGCACAGGAGTTTAACATGCTTCCAAAGCAAAGTTTGACTGATTTGCAGTCATAAAATTGTGATTTGAGTTGCACTGAACTAGACGTCGATAAGCTCAAATCTATCCTTTTTTCTTTTATAAATAATACAAGACTTGTGCAGAAAAGTGGTGGTGTCACTTTTTGAGGAGAAATTTCATGACTTTTCTCAGAAGCAAACAAATACCACCCATGCATATTTCATTTTGCTTTAAAGCAATATAAGCGAAACTCTTTCACTAGCTGTGTTTGAAATAGCCAAGCTGTTCTCACTCTTTAAATTCAGAATTCTATTAATTAAGTCAATAGAGGGGAACTCATTGAAATTTTTGATTCTTAGGAATCATAACCAATTGTGTCATTTTCCACATTAAGTTCAATATATTGGCATGCTATCATTTCATGACTAAGTAGAGCTGAGTGTTGTGGGGATGTCATCAGTTTTTATTCATATAATGTAATTGTGGTAAGAATTTTGAAGCTGGATGAAAAGTGAAGGGTTTAATCAAAGAACCTCATCATAGCACTAGAGGATCCATTAATTTTGTAAAGGTAAACTCTCGACCTGCTGGTTGTCCCAGAAGAAAAATAGACAATATGACCACCGTTGTCAATATGCTGCCTTAGACTGCCAGCCTGTTAGGGTGTGCCCTGCCTCTCGCCTTGTGACCCTGAATTGGACAAGCATATGGATGGATGGACTGAACATTATTTTTCCAAAAGCACTTCTAAAAACTAATGAAGTTATCATTGGGGGGGTCTGAAATTGTAAATTTATAGTATTATTTTGCTGAGTTTTTTTTCTCATCTATGCTTGGTAGTAGCACTTAAGGTGTTGTTTAAGGTTAACAAATAAGTCACTATTACTTCACAACCTTAGTGTGACTCAAAAGTCACTTAATCATAGGAAGAAGAGGGTAAGTAGCATGGATAAGATTGTGAATGAGATTGCTGAAGGACTCGTTCTGCTTTAGAGTGTGTACCTCGTATAACAACCCATTACTTTTTATTACTCTGTTTTGTCCATGGTAATTTGATTTGGTAGGCTGAATGGGTGATATAGTCAGGTCTGTTCTGGTGTGTTTTAGCCTTGGGGGACTTGGGGTAGAGCATGTCAGTGTGAGAAAAACAACAAGAGATGGAGTAAGAAAGTGAGAGTGGAAGAGCAAGCAGCCGAGAAAAGGCAGGGATGCTGGAAAATTAAATCAACATCTTGAGGAATTTATGTAAAATTAAAAGAAAGAATGCAGCAAGGCAGATCATAGAAATCCAGAGAAAGAGACAAAGTTGGCGGGTGTTGATGAGAAACAGAGTACTGACCTCCCTCTTTGACTCTTGACCTCTTCTGTCTCTCTGACAGGAAGTATGCCCTTCTCCTGACAGGAAATAGACTCTGGATTTATGGGAGTCAGTAGTATCTACATCTAATTACAATGTCTGGATTTATAGGAGTCTGTTAATTCCTCTTGAGAGAGAGAAAAAAAAGCCCCTTAGGACACAACTGACATTTTAGCTGCGATAGATCTATTGAATGACTTTGTGGTAACTGTGATAGTTATTTGCCATTGTGGTTGAATATAGATTGCATTCAAATATCAACTCCTGATATAATAAGCATTTTAAAGACATGAAGCTTTTTAAGTTTTCATGATTATGTGTTACAGAGATGCCAAAGATTAGCAGATTTAAGGAAAATTTTGCATATAATGTTTGCTAGCAAGAACACTGGTTTCTACTGAAAACTGCCCTTTAGTTGGGCTGGCTAAGATAGTTGGAAGGGTGACAAAGAAAAAATGTGATTTTTTATTTACTTGTCTTTCTGAATTCCAACCACAGAATGACTCCACTTTATGAATGCTGCCTAAAACATCTCTAACAAGAACAATTTAACTTTTGCTTCCATTTTCCAAATGCTTGGTGGTCTTTTTTGTTGATCAGAATGGTCTGAATAGGGCTTGGACCACATGTACAGGGCACTTTGTAGTTTTACAAAGAAAACTGTCTGGCAACATCCAACACAGAGTTGGAGAATAAAGGACAAGAGGGACAGGGAAAGAAAAGGAGAGATGACACATACACATGAGTATTGTCAGCTCTGCACGGCAATAAACAGTGGGCTGTCTCATGGAGACACAACACAATGCTGTTCAATTAGATTTCAGCAGCATTTACCTCAGATTCAATGCAGAGGCGAAAGACCCTTGCTGATTGCAATCAGTCAGAGTGGCAGGTAAATTGGATTACTATTATACATAAAAATTTTGAATATTGAATGTGTTTCCGTAATTTCTTTTCCTCTTATCCCCCCCCCCCATCATTTCATCATCCTATTGGCTTTTAAATAGTAATTATATTAAATGATACAGTAAATTCCTGGCAATGATAGTTTGTGACTGTAATGACTCCCACAGAAGCAGATTTTGACTTGTTATTATTTTCCAAATGCAGTTGAACCAAGTTAGTGAGTTTGCATTTTTAAATGCAAAGGTCCCGCAATCCTTTGAAGAGGCCAGTTACTTCTTTTCTTTTTTTTTTTTGAAAGTATTTCTCAGGCTGTGAAGAAAAAAATAATGTCACCTCTGATGACATGGGTCAAAAGGGTGACCAAATTTTTCTTGTTGCTATGGATACCTTACAAAGCTATAACCAGTATAATGCCACTTAATTGCATATTCAGGTTAACTTCACTTGATGCAGATGGCATCCATCTCTGTGGCATTTCTATATTTTCTGTAAAGTGAAAATGGGGAGGAAGCTACACTGACGCTGTGTCTATAACCTAGAATTATCTCATGTGTGCTGGTTCAATAACTTCATAAATGTTCAGTGGCTCATGGGGAAACATGATGTGCTGAATGATTCTGCATCTCACTAATAGCTAGATTTGAAGAAGAAAATGTCTGTGAATGACAAAACCCCTTTCAGATTTGTATGGTCTTACATGTCTTTAAATCTAAACCTGTGCTCCACTAACAAATTGGAAGAAAAATGTTCCCAAAGTATAAGAGTTTATGTCAAGTGGGATAAACTAAGCAGTAAGCTATCCTGAAAAAGCTGAATTTACAAATAAAATCATGAAAGTGTTTTTTTTTCCTCCTTGAATCTGCACTCAGTACAGGAAAATATCATGTTAGCACATCTGAAGTATTCATTCTCTTTGCTTTGACAATCAAGTGCCTTCCATTTCCCTAGATGATCTCTAAGACATTTCTACACGCTGATAGGAGTCCTCAGGTGGTAAATTCAATTGATTGGACCTGATTTGGAAAGGCACACACCTGTGTACATAAGGTCTCAGAGCTGGCAATGCATATCAGAACTGAAAAAAGAAAAGAAGCACGTCATGAGGGAGGTAGAAAATCTCGTTGAAGACCTCAGAATCTGTTCTAAAGCACCGATTTGGGGAGGC
This sequence comes from Etroplus canarensis, assembly GCA_015106775.1. Classification (NCBI taxonomy): domain Eukaryota; kingdom Metazoa; phylum Chordata; class Actinopteri; order Cichliformes; family Cichlidae; genus Etroplus; species Etroplus canarensis. Next base: position 5,707 of record VUQH01090281.1, on the reverse strand, counting down.
TACGAGAAATATGCATTGCATTATAGGCATCATGTTTCACTTGTGGATTCCCAAGCAAGATGCCAGAAAAAGGTATAACAATTTATTCACTGCACAACAAGTAAGAATAAATAAATGGGGGCTCAGGGGCAGGAAATCCACAGGTCTGAGGGAATCTTGAAGCTGCAGGTGAGTGTGGGGCAAGGGGTTTAAGAGTCTGTTAACCAAGTCCAAACAGGGGGAACGTGAGAGTGCTCAGGTAGGTTTGCAAAGGGCAGGGGGGTTCTGAGGTTGGAGCCTTGAGGGCGAAATGTGAGGAGAAGAGAGGACATAAGGAAGACTGAACAGGCAGGCAGAGAACAGACTGAACCCTAGCATAAACTTAGAACTCGAGCTGAGCCTAAACATCAAATACAGTATCACTTTGGGTGAGACAACAATCTGGGGCAGAATGGAGAGCGGGACCGGTGAGTGATTGAGAGCAGATGTAGCCAAGGTAGCATGGAGTCCCCTGTGCACCA
>VUQH01090278.1:0-19934 GCA_015106775.1 Etroplus canarensis | reverse complement strand
GAGCTGAAGAGGGTCCAGCAGTATGCAGTGGATGTGACTCTTGATCCTGATACAGCAAATCCATACCTCTTCCTGTCTGATGATGGAAAACAAGTGAATCATGGTGATGTGAAGAAGAAACTTCCAGACAACCCAGAGAGATTTTCTCATTGTGTTAATGTTTTAGGAAAGCAGAGTTTCTCTTCAGGCAGATTTTACTTTGAGGTTCAGGTTAAAGGAAAGACTGACTGGGATTTAGGAGTGGCCAGAGAGTCGATCAACAGGAAGGGACAAATCAAACTGAGACCTCAGGATGGTTTCTGGACTGTTTGGCTGAGAAATGGAGATGAGTACTACGCTTGTGCTGGTCCTCCAGTCCATCTCTGTCTTCAGTCTGGTCCTGAGAAGGTGGGGGTGTTTGTGGATTATGAGGAGGGTCTGGTCTCCTTTTATGATGTGGATGCTGCAGCTCTTATCTTCTCTTTTACTGGCTGCTCCTTCACTCAGAAACTTCACCCATTCTTCAGTCCTTTTCTTAAAGAAGGTGTGAAAAATTCTGCACCTCTGATCATCTGTCCTGTCAATCAAACTGAGTAAAACTGATTTTATTTGATGAACCGATTTATTTTTACCAATGTACCTTTCGGCTGCTCCCGTGTATTCTCCATCAAGGGGTCGCCACAGCAGATTAATCCACTATGGTAATTTGGCGGTTTTATGCCGGATGTCCTTCCTGACGCAACCCTCTGTGGTGAGAGGGGCTTGTGTCTCCACCTGGGATTGAACCAGGGACATTTCGGTTGTAAGACGAGGGAACAAATGAACATATTTAGTGTAAATACTCTACAGTTTATTTATTTTTGATTTTCTGCTGAATCTGATTACTGTTAGGATTGATTTACACAGATTTTATCAGATGGATCAAATTACATGGGCGCCACATTAATTTAATGCATTTGATGCAAAAATGTGAATGATGATTTCCTTCAATTAATCAAGATTTCAGCCAAAGAAAAAATATGACTATGAATATTTAATGTCATAAAGATTTATTGAAGAACGAAGAAAATTTTGCTGTGAACCTAAAAAGTCTTTTTGTTGAGCAGGAGGGACATCATGTCCATAAATATAATAAAGCTCATTTTAAAGATTCAAGATTCAAGATTCAAGAGCTATTTATTGTCATTTCAACCACATATAGCTGACGCAGAACATAGTGAAATTAGATAGTGTTTCTCCAGGACCTGGTGTAACATATAAACATATAGACACATGACAGTTTTTTTTATAACAGTTTAAAATTTAAAACTAAAACTAAAACTTTAAATAATAAGTGCAATGGGGCCATAGTGCAATAGTTGCAGACAAAGCAAAGAACAGAATCCTTTTCATCTAAACCAGATGAACATAGTGCAAAAACCAAAACTGTGCAAAACAGTACACAAGAAAGACACACAATGAAAAGACAACACAAGAACAAGACACTAGCACCGAGAAAAAGAGGTGATGTGCAGTAGCAGTGGTTGAGATAGTGCAGAGTGTGTGTTTCTGTCTTTGTGAGTGAGTGACTAAGTGGGACAGGGTTTATAGTGTATAGGGTTTCTGTGTGTGGGTGAGTGCAAGGGGGCCATGGTGCAGAGGTAGAGCAGTTGACCTTGGATCAGATGATCGCAGGTTTGGTTCCCACTCTGCTGGCCCATGTGTAGATGTGTCCTTGGGCAAGACACTTGACCCCGCGTTGCTCCTGATGGCTTGGTTAGCGCCTTGCATGGCAGCTCTGCCGCCATCGGTGTATGAATGTGTGTGTGTGAATGGGTGAGTTAGTGTAATTGTAAAGCGCTTTGATAGCTAAAAGCGCTATATAAGTACACACCATTTACCATTTACCATATCACTCATGTTAGCATAATGGTGACAGGACAGCCCCAACTATGCCTTCCTAATGTGGGAGTCAACCAATAGGATCATTCCCTCCGTGATCATGACCAATAAGATCATCATCATCATAATCACCATCTAACAGGATGCAAGTGGTGTGTAACCTGTGGCAAAGCTATATTTCAAACTTTCACATCACTATCAGCAGAAGGTCTACCATCTAAAACAAAAGAACCATCAAAAATCTACCAGCATGATAGGAATAGTGACAGAGCAACATTGCAAATTGACCTTCAAGCTTTCCACTCGCAAAAACAGGAAGTTATGCTGATCATGTTTTTGAACCAAGTTATTGCCCTATCATGGCCTGCAGGACCCAGTGCTATGCCAAAGTCACAGGTCTAGTTCTTAACCAGCTCTAACCTACCCTAAAACATTATTTTGGCTGTGAGAGGCACACACACAAAAACTCATTTTATGAACATTACAATCCAGACCAATACTCTTAAGAGCGATTCTTGTAAAAATGGAAAAAATGCCCCTAAAGCGACAAACAGGGCCTTGACCTTAAACACCCATTAGGTGATCACTGTGAGCAAGTTTCAATGAAATCTAACCAATACTCTTGGAGGAGTAACAATTCTTGTGATTTACTGCTGGACGGATTGATGACAGATGCCTCACCATCACATTAGTTTATCGGTCCTTTGGCAGCACGACCTAAAAATTTAAAAGAGAAAGTAAAGCACAGTACTTGAATAAGTTTACTTAGTTATGTGTTTGTAGAGCTGAGGAAAATTTACTTTTGTTAATCTAAGATACATAATCTAGATTCAGTGCCTTTGACAATAAAGAAGTGAATAAACAAAAATAGATCTAAAATAACATTTTTTTGCTTATTGCAGCTCTTTTTCCCTGCTGAGGTACGAACCAAACACTCTTTCCTGTAAAACCTCAAAACACCTCATGCCATAACAACATATGCTTTGAACATTTCTCAAAGGATTATTAGATTAGAAGAATGCACTGGCACATTCACTGCTACTGAAAAATAAGGGGCTGTTGTGTTACTGATGATTTGTATTCCTCTATAAACAGGTTTGGTAGACACAAATCATGTCTCAATGAGATACTGCGAGTGATACAAGGTCAAAACCTCACCAGTTCAAGAAGAAAAGCATTCACAGTGAGTGAAGGCTGCCACTTTAAAACATGTGAGCCAGGGCTGCCACTGGATTAACTAAATTAGAAGTACTTGGGAACAATACAATGGTCCATTCACATTCAATATAATCCTTCCAAGTATTGCAAGCAGTTTCATATGACTCTCCAGTAAAAAGGCAACTACAAGCACCTCTCTGAAGAAGTGTTTTGACTACAGATCAAAGCAAAATACAAATGTCCACTGTAAGTATCTCTATTTTATTGTCTATAGTCTTTTTTTCACTATGTTTAATGGATGGTTTAAATATCTAAACAGCAACTGAAATTACTCTTTAAAAGCTACACAATTCCCAAACTTAAGTGTTTTTAGTGCATCTGTTGCAACAAGTTGCAACAATGCAAGGTGTCTCTAATTGTCTGGCTTGATGTTTGAAGATGTATTGAAAGGTTATTGTTTCATTTTTTTCTATGCAAACAAAAAAGCAGCAAAGTTAAGCTTTCTGTTCATTTATTCATTTGTAGCCCATTCATTAAAATGGTTTCCTCAGTGAGGCAATCAGATACACAACTGTTATTGTTTTAGTTATATCTAAAATGGGTTCTAGTGGAAGTTTGGTTAATAAAGTTAAAAAAATGAAAAAGCTTTATGGAGAAGAGAGCAAACAATTTTTCCTCTGTGTTGCTTTTCACAATTTTACATGTCAGTTTAGACCAAAAAACAACTGCAAATATATGCTGTATGTGGTGTCACTGTTTTGACCCATCATTAATACTTATGCATCATGGAAAGAACCCCATGTTCCAAGTTAAGTCTAAAATACACTTTGGGCTTCATTTTTTGATTGTAGTCCCCACCAACCTCTTGCGATTGGATGCTCCTGGTTGAACAGAAGAATGTAAGGAACACTCCTTTTTTAGTCATTTTTCTCTGTCAAAGAAGCAGCCAATTTAGTATTGTTTCAAAGAACAATGTTATTACAGAATAGGTACTGCTCTTTTTTCACCCAGTTGTTGTTCTCCATGCTGCTTGATGCTTCTCCACACAGATAAATGCACAGCAGGGAGCTTTTCCTCCTGTATCTCAGTGTGAGTGTTTTTCTCTGGCAGATAAATGTCCGCGTTACAACCATGGATGCTGAGCTGGAGTTTGCCATTCTGCCCAGCACAACTGGCAAGCAGCTTTTCGACCAGGTACACTGTGCAATGCAATCAAACACATTGTCTGACAGACAAAAGGGTGACTTTGATTGTATTTCTTAATGTGTTTAGATAGTGAAGACCATCGGACTGAGAGAAACCTGGTTCTTTGGCCTTCAGTATCAGGACAGCAAAGGCTTCTCCACCTGGCTCAAACTTAACAAAAGGGTGAGATGAAAGTTTTGAAGATGTAAATTGCAGCCACTATTGTCATATTGTGAGGTTAATTAGTGCTACTTATCCATTCTGGCATCCGTCTGCTGTGTGAAAAATCAGGTGACAGCTCAAGATGTGAAGCGGGACAACCCTTTGTTAATCAAGTTCAGGGCCAAGTTTTACCCTGAGGATGTTGCCGAAGAACTGATCCAGGAGGCGACACAGCGGCTCTTCTTTCTGCAGGTTGGAGATCAGTACATTTGCAAAAGTCTCAGCTTTCAAAAGGGGATTTATATTGTGTAAATTTGCCTCAAATATTGCAGCGCAGAACCACATTTTTTGTCATTCAGGTGACACTTACCTACTAACTTATGACTAATCCTGTACTTACTTAAACAGAAGCAATATTCGCATTTAGATAACGACAGGGATAAAGCAAATTTCAATAAAAACACAAAAATGCAAGCACAGTGAATTTAACAGTGTAACAAATGCTGTCTGAATAATTGTATCCCACTGATGCAATAAGGAATTTAAATCAAAAAAGTTCAGTCTGCCACAGGGGGTTTATCGATGAGTCGTCATGTTGTGTTAAACCTCATACTTTTGCCATTTGACAAAAAATGCATTCAGCATGCAAAAGGTAAAGACACAAACACATAGGTTATCTTTCTCTGTAAAACTGTAACAATTACATAGTTCCTGTCTTTCATTCTCTGTTTTAGGTGAAAGAGAGTATCCTAAATGATGACATATACTGTCCACCTGAGACTGCAGTGCTTTTGGCCTCATATGCAGTTCAGGTCAAACTTGGAGACTACAGGGACGATTATCATGTACCAGGATATCTCACAAAAGAGAAGCTACTGCCACAGAGGTAGTACATCCTGTGCATATTTGGACTAACCAAAGTCAAAATTCTAACTGGTGTCTATTTTACTGATTAAACCAGGATTTTGGAGCAGCACAAGCTGAATAAGAGTCAGTGGGAAGAAAGAATCCAGGTGTGGCATCAAGAACACAAAGGGTTGCTCAGGTACTGCAATCTTACTGCAAAAATTCTGAATGTACTCTTAGCAAACCAATGTCTATGTTTTCTAGCTCATTTCTCTTTCCCTGAACACAGAGAGGATGCTATGGTGGAGTACCTGAAGATAGCCCAGGATCTGGAGATGTATGGTGTCAACTACTTCAGCATCAAGAACAAGAAAGGCTCAGAGCTGTGGTTAGGAGTGGATGCACTGGGGCTAAACATCTATGACAAAAAGGACAAGTAGGTGACAGTTCAAGAATATCTCTGACTTTATTTAAAGTTTGGTCCCTAAGCTTTGGGACAATGACACACTATTTGTTATTTTGCCACTGTGCACCACCACAGTGGATATTAAATCAGTCAAAATCTGATTGGCGTGCAGACTTTCAGCTTTAATTTAAGAAGTATGACAAAAGAACTGTTTTTTTTTGTTGTTGTTGTTTTTACTTTTTAGGAATTAGATCCATATTTATACAACTTCCCCCCTTTTCAGAGACTCAAAAGTAACATGACAACTGACTGACAAGCAGTTTCATAGCCAGGTGAGACCTGTTCCCTCATTAATCTATGAAAAATTAAGCAGATGAAAGATATGGAGCTGGATCAAAATGTTAGCTGTTCAGTTTAACTGTCAATATGAGGTCCAAAGAAATGTTGACACAATTGAAGGAGGCTATTTTCAGGCTAAACCAAAATAAAATCTGTTAGAGCTATCAAGGGGACAGGCCAAAACATCAAGCTGGGGTATTCTGAAAAAGAAGCAATACACTGGCCAATGCAGCAACACTAAAAGGTCTGTGGACAACACATGACAACTGAAGTAGATGATCACAGAGTTCTTTCCTTGGTTAAGAAAAACTATCCAAGTCAGGAATGCTCTTAAGGATGTAGGTGTATCATTCAATGTCCAAGTCTACAGTCAAGAGAAGCTTTCATGAATGCATATACAGAGGGTTTTACAACAAGGCACAAACCACCAGTTACAGTCAAGAACGGGGAGACCAGATTCAAATTTGCCAGAAAACATCTTAAAGAGCCTGCCCATTTCTGGGAAAAAATCTTTGGACAGATGAAACAATTAAAAAACTTATACCAGAATGAGGGGAAGAGAAATTATGGAGAAGGAAAGGAATAGCTCATGACCTGAATGTCATCTGTCAAACATGGCAGAAGCAATGTTACGGCACGGAACCGGGTCATTAGTGTTTACTGATGATGTGACTTTCAATAGAAGCAGCTGGGTGAACTCTTAAGTGCACAGGGCTGTACTGTCTGCTCACATTCAGCTGCAAAACTGACTGGACAGCACTTCACTGTGCAAATGGATGATGACCCAAAGCATAGTGCAAAAGTAACCCAAGAGTTTCTCAATGCAAAGCACTGGATATTCTTCAATAACCAAGTTTGTCACCTGATCTCAACCCAGTAGAGCAGGTTTTCAGTTGCTGAAGACAAACTGAAGGCAGAGAGACCCACAAACAGGCAGCAACTGAAGGTAGCCGCAGTAAAGGCCTGGCAGGGCATCTCAAAGGAGAAAATACAGCAATTGGCGATATCCATGGTTTCGAGACTTAAGGAAAAGGATTTCCATCCAAGTATTTAAAAAAAAATTTAGATTTAAATTTATGTCAGTGTGTCCCATTACTGTTGAGCCTTTGAAAATGAAGGACTATATATAAAATTAAACCTGATAGTCTGCACTTCAGTCACATCTTGACTGTCTGATTTAAGATCCACTGTGGTAGTATACAAAGGCAAAATTACAAAACAGCAGCAGAATTCCCAAATCTTATGGGCCTAACTGTGTATACATCAAAGTCTGTTAATCTTTCTGTTAACTGATCATGGCTGACTAATTCTGCTTTGTGAGATTTCCTACTCTAGGGACATCGGGGTGGGTGGGTGTGAAATGAGTGTTTGCTCATTTTTCTCCATAATCTAATATCTGTAAGGGTTCTACCATGTATTTTGGTACTTTTTTGAAAAGAAAATTCTGTTAAAGGGATTGTGATTGGGAAGATGTTTGCATGCCAATGTTCATCTTAAACTCACAGTAATGCAATCAATATGCTATAGTTTGAACATGCTAACATCAGTTAAATTTGCCATTCACCACCTTAATGAAAAACCATAAACCAATATCTTACAGGCTGACTCCAAAGATTGGCTTTCCCTGGAGTGAAATCAGAAATATTTCCTTCAATGACAAGAAATTCCTCATCAAGCCAATTGACAGGAAAGCTCCGGTATGCTAAACAATTATTACAATGTCAAAAAGATAATTCAGATATCTATTAATTGTTGACTAGTTTAATATTTGTCACAACAAGTTCTATGAAGCGTATGATTAAATGAGATTCAGAACATGAGTTTGTTGCTGCCAAAGAATAGCTAAAGGATAGTTTTTTTGTGTGTTTTGTTTGTTTGTATGGGATTTGGCAGATTTTTTTTCTCCAAAACTGAATGTCTGTCTGTACAGATTTTTCATGATAATTCACTGTGACTGTAAACAGGAGGTGTGAGCGAATCCCATATTTTGGTTACTGCCAAAATAAAAATTTTGCAAATGCATAAATTACAGCAAGTAGTGTAATGAGCTTCTGCTTGATCTCATTTACAAACATGAGTTTAGACCCTCAGTCCAATTTGCCTTCTGACTGCATGCAGAGGCTTGGAAAGTGCCCAAGAGTTTAGAAAAATTAATGCTTTTCTCAAAAACAAAACTATCTTTTTTGATTATTTAAAACCATTCTTAACGGTAAAATAGATCTGATGTGCCAGAGGCCTATAATAAACCCATCTTTAGGTAACCAATGATTGCTGGTTTTTGTTTATTCTAGGATTTTGTTTTCTATGTACCTCGTCTTCGCATTAACAAACGCATCCTGGCATTGTGCATGGGGAATCATGACCTGTACATGCGCAGACGTAAACCTGACACCATTGAGGTGCAGCAGATGAAGGCCCAAGCCCGTGAGGAGAAGAACAAGCGACAAATGGAGAGGTACAGAAAAAGAGGGGGAAATAATGAAGGTTTATTTTTTTTGCAGTTTTCAGTGTGTTCTCTCTGCTTTAAGAAAGAACTGTCAGGAGATGATTTTTTTTCTTCAGATGTGTATTTATGTACAATTCTCCTGTCAGGGCTCTGCTTGAGAGTGAGAAAAAAAAGCGAGAAAATGCTGAGAAGGAAACAGAGAAGATTGCTCGGGAGACTATGGAGCTGATGGAGAGATTGAGACAGATTGAGGAGCAGACAAAGAGGGCTCAAGATGGTCTGACAACTCTCCGAATGCAAATGTTTCTTAACTTAAGCTTGATTTTTTTTCTGTTAAAAAACACTAAAACATAGATTTTTGTATATAAACATTTTATGTTTCATGATTGTATACTTTATGTGGTAGAGCTTATGTGGGTTTCAGTGTGCTGGATGTTTTTGCAAACGTGCATGTTTGTTTCAGAGCTGGAGGAGCAGACTCGTAGAGCGCTTGAGTTAGAAAAGGAAAGAAAAATTGCTCAGGAGGAGGCTGAGCGCCTGGAGAAGGACCGCAGAGCTGCAGTTGAGGCTAAAGCAGCCCTGCTACACCACTCTGAGACACAGATCAAAAACCAGGAAAGCCTGGTACAGCTGTGCACAACACATGCTCATCCATTTTCAACTAAACGAGCCAAATTTCATTATCAAATTATATACTGATCAACATATCTATTTATTAAATCCTCAAAACTAGAAAAAAAATATAAATTTCTCCCTTTGTTAATTTGAACAGATATCAGTTTTGGTTAAAGGCAGGCACAAAAGCACACTTTCTCTCCTACACAAAAAGAGCACAATGACCTAAGACCAGGAGCACTCTTAACTCTCTTTTCATTTTTGTCCATGGTTGTATAGGCCACTGAGCTGGCAGATCTTACCTCTAAGATCTCCCAGCTGGAAGATGCCAAGAAGAAAAAGGACGATGAGGCGAAGAGATGGCAGAAAAGGGTGAGGATAAATGAAAGAACTGGGAGAGAAATAAAGGTGGGATCACCTGCTTGACAACAGTATAAAAAAGACAAGTAAAATGTCATCGATGTCACTACATTATCATCTCTCTATCACTCTGTAAACTCACATTTTACTTCAGGTTTACATAAAGTGTGGGCAGCACACAAATAAGACATATAATCCAAAATTGTCTATCTTAGGTAATTGTTTTCTCTTAACCGGAAATAGACAGATTACCACAAAATATGTAGCGTCATACTGTCCATGTGACATTTGTTGTGAATATGCCCTATATAAATAAAACTGAATTGATTTGAATTGGATTATTCTCAGGCACAAAGCCAAGATGCGACCGAATGTGGCCAATGTGTTAAAAAAATATTTTCATAAGCGTTCCACATTCTTTAATCAATTAACAGTTTAATTCTAAAAAGAGCTTTTCATATTTGAGTCCTCATGGTGTATCTCCACATACAGTCATATGAAAAAGAGTTTTCACAGGTCTCTATACAGTACTGTGAAAAGTAAAGTAAAACTTTTCTGCATCCATATGAATTAAAAGGGTAAGTTGCATCTGGATGTTGGTTATCCAATATATGTGGTCATTTGATCATTAGCTGGTGTAATCACCACTATAAAAAGTTTTTTTTCAGTTTGCTGGTCCCGAGCATTTAATTGTATTAACACAATGATACAGTCTTTCCAGGAGTGTATGTCCCAGCAAAGTCACATGAAGGTTTGCAATGCTTAGGGAAATTGCAAAAAACCCAAGAGCTGCATCTCAGACTCCACAGGTCTCAGTTATATAATAAAGTTCATAACAGTGCAATTCAAAAAAGACTAAACATGCATGGTTTGTTTAGAAGGGTTAGCAGGAGAAAACCACTTCTCTCTTAAAACATGTCAGCATGACTTAGGTTTGCAAAGTTGTATCTAAACAAATCACAAGACTCCTGGAATAATGTCCTTTGAGCATATGAGACCAAAGTGGAGATATTTGGCCATAATACACAGCACCATGTTTGGCAAAAACCAAACATAGCAAATCAGCACAGACACCTCTATCGACTGTCAATCATGGCTGTAGAGGGGTGATGATTTGGGTTTGTTTTGCAGCCCCAGGACCTGTGCATCTTGCAGTCATTTAGTTGACCATGAACTCCTCTGTATACTTATGTTCAAAGTTTCCTAGAGTCAAATGTGGGGCCATCTGTCCAACAGCTAAGGCTTGGGTGAATTTGTGTCCATACAACAGGAAAATAATCCCAAGCACATTAGCAAATCTACACCAGACAAAATGAAAAATAAAACAAGGTTCTGCAATGGCCCAGTCAAAGTCCAGACCTCAGCGTGCCTACCCCTATAAATCTGCCACTTTTTATCTTGTATAGATATTTATATCAACTGTTGTAAAGCTCCCTACAGTCAATAAATTTTGAGAAAAACGTGTCAGTTACTATAAGGTCTTTTTCAAAGTTCAGGTATTTGGACAAGGTGGTGGGTGGGAGTAGGTTGTTATTTCAGTGTTTGTATGTCCATATCTTTGTTTCATGAACCAAAGTTCCGAGTTCCAATTGCACTATAATATCTTTCACTGCAAGTCATGTCTGTTGACAGGCAATGATGGTAGAAGCTGATTTGGAGCGAACCAAGGACGAGCTGAAGACTAAACTCATGAGTGTTCACATCCAGGATTCAGTCCACCCTACTATCCATGACCACGATGAGACGGATGAGAGCAGTGACGAGGCGAGTGCTGAACTGACTTCTCCAGGGATGGTCAGAGATCGCAGCGAGGAAGAAAGAGTCACAGAGGCCCAGAAGAACCAGAGACTGCAGAAAAACCTTAAGGTATGATTAGGTGAATGCGGTCAGATGTCTATTTATTAACAAACCAGCTAGTCTCAATCAATTCTGGTCAGAAGTCATGTTCAGTTAAAGGTTAGGAGTTAGTAGGTAGAAGATGTAGATGTTGAAAATGACAGCCTCAAAATTGTATTTAATTAATTATTAGACTCAATTGACTTTTCACAAAATGTAAATGAACCAACTCATGGTTTTAATCACACTCTTGATCTTGTCCTGACATATGGCGAAGAAACAGAACATTTATTAGTATTTCCTGAAAATCCTCTTCTGGCTGACCATTTCTAAATAACATCTGAGTTTACAATAATGGACTACACTGCACTGAGGAAAAAATTCACTACGCACTTCTGAAAGTACTGTGACTGAATTTAAGGGAATGATTAATCCATCATTATTGCTTCCTTCAATGCCATGTGCCAACATAATGCAAAGCAGCTACCTAAACTTTACTCCCACAGAGGTTGATTATCTTGATTACCTCACTGCATATGACTCTGGATATTGCAGCTTCTCTGACAAAAAAAGCAACAAATCAGAGAGGCTCGACTCCCTGGTTTAATTCACAAACACATGTCTTAAAGCAGGTAACACAAACTGGAGAGGAAATGGCATTCCACTAATTTAGAACAGCTCCATCTACCCCAGAGAAATAATCTGTTAATCTATTTTTTTAATCCCTCAATAAAGCTAGGACATCTTACAATTCATCACTAATAAAAGAGAATAGAAACAACCCCAGGCTTGTTTTCAGTGGTGTAGCCAGGCTGACAAAAAGTCAGACTTCTGTTGAGCCATGCATTCCTTTAGTTCTCAGTAGTGACGACTTCATGAATTTCTTTACAAATAAAAATGTATCCATAACAGAAAAATATTCATACTTCACCCACAGATGTGCTATTAAGTATGGCAACTTCAATAACTACTCATACTTGTTTGGACTGCTTTGTTCATATTGACCTCTCTGAACTAACCTCAGTAATTGCTTCCTCCAAACCATCAACATGTTTGTTATACCCATCCCTACAAGACTGTTCAAAGAGGTCTTGCTATTAATTAATACTTCAATTTTATGATCAATTTATCCTTATTAATGGTTTACGTACCACAGGCTTTTCAGGTGGCTGTAATTAAACCACTGCTTAAAAAGCCTTCACATGACCCAGCCGTCTTAGCTAATTACAGACCGATTTCCAACCTTTCCTTTATTTAAAAAACATTGGTTTAAATCTTATTTATCTGACACATTCTAATTTGTGCATGTAAACAAGGAGTTTCCCTCACACATAAAAGTTAGTTATGGAGTCCCACAGGGTTCTGTGCTAGGACCGATACTCTTTACATTATACGTGCTTCTCTTAGGCAATATTATTAGAAAACGCCACATACATATCCATTGCTTTGCAGATGATACTGTGCTATATTTATATATGAAGCCAGATGATAAAATTTAATTAGTTAAATTACAGGCATACCTTGAAGGCATAAAGACCTGGATGACCTGTAATTTTCTACTTTTAAATTCAGACAAAACTGAGGTTAATGTATTTGGCCCTAAAAACTTTCTAACCAGATACTTATTCTGGATGGCATTACTTTGGCCTCTAGTGACACTGTGAGGAATCTTAGAGTCAGTTTTGACCAGATTATGTCTTTTAATGCTCACATTAAACAAATATGTAGGAACGCCTTTTTTCACCTCAGCGATATTGCCAAGATTAGAAACATCTTGTCTCAGATTGATGCTAAAAACGTAGTTTATGCATTTAGTACTTCTGGACTTGATTAATGTAATTCATGGCTATCTGGCTGTTTTAACACTCTCCAAAAAGCCTTCAGTTGATCCAAAATGCTGCAGCCAGAGTGCTGACAGGGACTGGAAAGAGAGATCATATTTCCCCTATACTGGCTTCTCTTCATTGACTCCCTGTTAAATCCAGAATTGAATTTAAAATCCTTCTACTCATATGCAAAGTCTTGAACAATCAGGTCTCATGTTATCTTAAAGACCTCATTGTGCCATATTTTCCCAATAGAGCACTTCATTCTCAGAGTGCAGGCCTACTTGTGGTTCCTAAAGTTTTCAAATATAGAATGGGCCTTCAACTATAAGGCCTCTCTCCTATGGAACCAGCTCCCAGTCTGTTTCAGGAGACAGAAACCCTCTCTACATTTAAGATAAACTTTCCTTTTTGAAAAAGCTTATAGTTAAGTTTTAGTTGTGCTGCAATAGGTTTAGGCTGCTGCACGACTTCTTATGATGTGCTGGGCATTTTTTGTCCACCCACCTCTTTTCATTCCCCATACATTTATTTGCTATTGCTGCATTAAATGTTATCTTCTCTTTCCCATAGTCTGTGTCTCTTTTTGCTCTCCTTTTTCTCTTCTCCAGTTGAGGCAAATAGCTGCTTCTCCCTGAGCCTGTTTCTGCCAGAGTTCTCTTCCTGTTAAAAGGGAATTTTTCCTTCCCGCAGTCATCAAGTGCTTGCTCACAGGGGATCATCTGATTATTGGGGTTTTCTCTCCAACACTGTAGGCTCTTTACCTTACAGTGTAAAGTGCCTTGAGGTGACTTGTTGTGAACTGGCGCTGAATAAAATATTGAACTGAGTTATGGAGCGATTAAGCAGACAAAATGCCCTCAACTTTTTAACTGAAAAGCTTTAGGCGTTCTGAATAATATTGAACGTTGAGGCTTATGAGACAATGAGCAAATGGCCAGCTCCAACAAAAAAAGGTCTGGATTCAAATGAGCACCCATATTCATTCCACTATTTTGTTCCAGACTGAAATAACTTAACAAATACTGGGCAGATTGTCACAATATATATTTATACATTCAGGGTACAGACACCTGCAATGAATTCTAATGACTTTTAGTGTTAATAAGTAAATGTTAGCTTTACAGTTTTTCTCAGTTGCTTTGGCACAAGGCTCAAACAAAGCTGCCACAACACTTTTTGAAATCCTTTAAAAACTGACTTGTCCACAGAAGAAAAAGCATTTCTCATTCTTTGTTTCCATTTGCAAATGTTGGCAAATTTAAGCAAATGACTCAGTGCAATTATCTGCCATTTGAGAAACTGTTGGTTGTACAAACAAATTCAAAGCAGTGTCTCTTCTCAGTAAAATATTTTTATTCTCCTAAATATGCTGGCATTATTCCATTGTGTAAGACATCCAATGCAAAATAGTCCTTCAAATTGTCAAAATCAGCCAAGCCCACAGGTGTAAGTCATGAGTGTGATATTTATAGAGCTTACATACAACAGTACAGCAATGTGTGAACATGGAGGAGCTGCTAAGATGAACATTTCGAGAGGGCAACAGACTGCCCAAAGAGAAGGAAGTGGTGTAAGAAGGTGTGTGAGTGACGAAAAGGAAGAATTACGTAATATGTGAAGATGCAGAAGAGTGCAGGTGGCTGTCCCCCTGCTGCATTGCAAGAGAGAGCATTAAATATGAGGCCAGTGAGAATCTGTGGCCAAACAGGATGTTCAGTGATTCCCAGTATGATTTTGTTACTCTAGGGTACTATTGCACACAGTAGTTTGATGATTTGCTTACTTTTTATTATTTAAAATCTATGTGTTTTTTCCTTTCCAGTGTTATGTTATTAGCTATTTTTTCCCTTTTTGTCTTTGCTATATTGTGCTGTGTTGGGTGCCCACTGCAGCAAAAAAAAAAAAAAAAAAATCACTTTGTTACATATAATAACATTACATGCAAAGTGCTCTTTTGCTTTACAAAAAAGAATGTAAAATCATATGAGTCTCAGCCCACTGGCATCTCCAGTTTTAGCTATACAGTGTTCAATGTCAGTGTGGGATACAACTGTAAGGAGAGGAGTCCAATGTCATTGCGACAGAATACAAACTTTTTTCCACTTTGGTTTAAGACATTTCAAAGTTTCTCACCATTTTAGCTTATTTGTTAACAAAAAATTTCATTCTGACACATGAAATAAAGCTTTGGGGCAAGTTACAGCCTTTCAAAGATTAACTAATGTGTTTTTGCTGCATGTATTAGTTTAGGGAAATCTGTCTGTAAACTATAAACTAAAGTGTTGAATCTGGTTAGTATTACCTATTAAATATTGACATGTTAGTATTCATTGTGAGCATGTCAGCTCTGCTATTAAGCAATGCTTAGCATTAATTCCATCCTTGCAGAGCAACTTGTTTAAGACTATTGCTCCTTTTTTTATAAACTTCTAGCTTGCCAGTGCTTGTCCTCATGGGATTTTGATAAGTAGTATGTTATATGAGATATTTGGTTACATAGCTATTTTTGGAAATAATTTGACTGACGTTCATTTGTGCTATTCCACCTCAGACACTCCTTCTTGTTTATGTGCCCCACCCTTTCTTCTTCTTTCTTCACTTGTCATCTTCTCTCATAGATGCCAAGGAAATCTGCCAGGCCCAGGAGCCTCCTCCATGATCCTCTATGACGCCTTCCCCTTACTTCAGCCTCTAGCCAAGATTGTAGTTCCTCGTCTCTTCAACTTATTCATTATCAATAAACATTGTTTAATCATGTTTTGGGTTGCAGCCCTTGCTACTGAAACCCTAATTAACCACTGTTGGTTGCTCTTTCCTGCAATCTGCTGTTTGAAAACCATATTTTGAGTTCCTGTTGGCCTGCTACACATGCTTAACCCTAGTACTGCAGGACCTCAATATACTGATGTCTCAGAAAAGTTTTGTGTTCTGCCGGTGGTCATTGATCACTTCCAGTGTTTTCATTCACTGCCGGTTGGCTAACTGGTTGTATAGCTAGCAGTACTAGGGTTAAAGTGCTTTGTTAAAATCTCTGTACAGTTTTTTGACACATTCATATGGAGCTTTCCACCCGCCTGTAAACATGGCCACTTAATTACCTCCACAAATTGTTTTTCACCAGAACTAAGTGCACTTTACATAATTAAACACTGTTGCATGGGTGCATTATCATTCTTTTGTTTTAGTTGCAAATCCCATCCATGTCCCTATCTTGCAGACGTGACAAGAATTGGTGTTGTGTAGACAACTTTCTAACTGTGGACAATAGAGTGTTTTTTTAGATGGGTTGAGAGGAGTATAGGGGAGAGGGGGAAAGCTTGTGAATAGTCTCCTACTCTCAGGTAAGAGGGTTTTATTCACTCTATTTTTGTGTTCTTTTTCCAGTTCCTGAGCACTGAGCTGGCCCGAGCTGTAGACGAGAGCAAAAAGACCCCCAATGACCTGATCCATGCCGAGAATGTGAAGGCAGGCCGTGACAAATACAAGACCCTGCGTCAGATTCGTCAGGGTAACACTAAACAACGCATTGATGAATTTGAGTCCATGTGAGACCGACTGTTGTTGGTCCTCTCAGACTGGAGGTGAGATGAGTTTAGAAGAACTGGACAGACTAAGAGATTTTAGAAGTGTGGGTGAATATTATCACATTAGTAGCAAAATATCCTTAAAAATGCTTGCTTTAATGTGACTATAAATTATATTTTATGTGCTGATGTCTTTAGTGTCCATGATTTCATTGGTAAAAAGGTCCCTAAGAATTTGGTAACTGCTCTTAAAAATATTTTTTTAACTTTTGCACAAACTGACATTCCTGTCCTTCATTTATGAAAAAGTTTGCTGTTGTCCTTATCAGTCTGATTACATCCAATTTCACTTCCAATATGTTATATTAAAAACCTTATTATTGTTGATTAATTGAAGCAGTGACATTTAAGGCAAATGTTATTATTACAAGTAACTGTGAAATCATCTGTTCTTTATCTTGGAAATAAACAAAAAACCAGAAACACATTTGGTGTGGGTTTGGTGCATTATTTTGCTTATGAACAACCTTCAGTGTCTAATGGGGAGCTGTTTTCTAATACATGTGTATATGTATGTATTATACTATACACCAGTCAGAAATAACATTATGACCACCTTCCTCATATTGTCTTGGTCCCCCATTTGCTACCAAACCAGCCCTAAAATGACCAGGCACAGACTCCACTAGATCTCTGAAGGTGTGCTGTGGTATGTGGGACCAAGTTGATAGCAGCAGATCCTTTAAGTCCTATAAGCTGCAAGGTGGGGCCTCTGTGGATCAGACTTGGTTGTCCAGCACATCCCACAGATTGGATTGAGATCTGGGGAATTTGGAGGCCAAGTCAACACCTCAAACTCATTTTTGTTCTCCTCAAGCCATTCCTGAATCATCTTTGTTTTGTGGCAGGGCGCATTATCCCGGTGAAAGAGGCTGAAGCCATCAGGGAATACCGTTTCCATGAAAGGGTGTACATGATCTCCAACAATGCTTAGGTAGGTGGTACATGTCAAAGTAACACCCACATGGATAGCAGGACCCAAGGTTTCCTAGCAGAACCTTGTCCAAAGTATCACATTGAATCAGACTGCTCTCCTTCTTCCCATAGTGCATCCTGGTGCCATGTGTTGTCCAGGTAGTGACGCATGCACACCCAGCCATACACATGACACAAAAGAAAACATGATTCATCAGACCAATCCACTTTCTTCCATTGCTCTGTGGTCCAGTTCTGATAATCACATGCCCATTGTTGGTGCTTTCAGCGATGGACAGGGGTTAGCACGGGCACTCTGACTGGTCTGTAGCTATGCTGCCTCATATGCAACAAACTGTGATGCACTGTGTATTCTGACACCCTTCTGTCAGAACCAGCATTAACTTCTTTAGCAACTTGATCTAGATTGGCTAGCCTTCACTCTCCACGTGCATTAATGAGCCTTGGCTGCCCATGACCCTGTCACCAGTTCACCACTGTTCCTTCCTTGGACCACTTTTGATAGATGGTGACCACTGCAGACCAGGAACACCCCACAAGAGCTGCAGTTTTGGAGCTGCTCTGCCCCAGTCATCTAGTCATCACAATTTGGCCCTTGTCAAAATCACTCAAATCCTCATGCTTTCCCATTTTTCCTGCTTCTAATACATCAACTGTCTTCAAAGCTGATGTTGATATGAAGAGATATTTAGTGTTATATACTTCACCCGTCAGTGATCATATTGTTGTGCCTGATCTGTGTACATGTATATAATATGTATGTACATAATGTAATCAAAAAAATTCAATTCCCACTCATGCAGAGATTTGGCTAAAGGGGGACTGATGGGACGGAGACTTGGACCTGAGCCTGCTCACCCAACCTTAAACTTTATCTGCCCCATCATTGAAAACAGGGCAAAACTAAAGAGGGGAAATATGTTTGGGACCTCCCTTTTTTCTGAGAAAAACATGGTTTATCTTCTCAATGCACCTTTGTAAATATATTTAAATTATTACATTTTTACACTTCGAAAAATTACTCACGCTCATATGCCTCACAGTTGTCTCCTCCTAAGTCTGAGACTTTGTTTTTAAGTTCTACAATCTAAGCAAACTCCATATACTTACACCAACCAATTAATTAGTTATACTTGCTAACTCTGGGTTTGACCCCCTTTTGCCTACAGAACTGCCTTAATTCTTCATGGCATAGATTCAACACGATCCTGGAAACATTCCCCAGAGAATTTGGTTCATACTGGCATGATAGCATCACCCAGTTGCTGTTGAATCCATCTTTCAGAACTTACATATTTATTATTTTCCATTCATAATTAAACTAAAAGCTTACATTGCATGTTATATTATTTAAAATGTCATAGTCACATATATATATTTTTTTTTTAATTTCATAGCAAGATATAGCAGCATGGTGGTGTGGTAGTTAGCACCACTGTCTCAGTGGGTCCAGGTTTGAATCCATCAGCCAGCCAGGTTTGGCCCTTGTGTGTTGAGTTTGCATGTTGCTTTCTGGTTAATCTGGCTTCCTCCCATAGGCAATAGACATGTTATTCTAAATTGACCACAGGTGTTAATGATTCTCTGTCTCTCTGTGTTGGCCCTGCAATGGAAGGGCAACCTGTCCAGGGTGTGTCCTGCCTTATACCCTATGACAGCAGCAACCACAGCCTCCCAGACACTGTTCAGAGAGGTGTACTGTTTTCCTTCACTGTGCATCTCACTTTTAAGAAGGGCCCACAAGTTCTCAGTAGGGTTTTTTTTTTTTGCCAATATGTTTATTGTCTTTTTCAAATTTTTTTCACAAACACATAACATATACACATACATACATATACCCACTACACACACAACCTGCATACCCTTGCATCATTTTTCAGTTTGAATAAACGTAATGAAATTGGATTAGTTAACAAATTATGAAAGAAAAAAACATAGAAGAAAAGAAAAAAAGAATAAATAAAAATTAAAAAAATAAATAAATATATAAACTAATAAAAAAAAGGGGGGAGAAAGAAAGAAAATGGGGCTACATTTTACAGCATTTGCAAATCATTTCAGAAAAATCTAACACTTTCATTCGTCATAATACTCATATATGGTTCCCAGAGTTTATCAAAGTCTTTTTGCTTGCCCTTGGCAATGTAGGTTAATTTTTCCAGTCCAATACATTCAGAAAGTTTCTTCATCCACATTTTCATTGTAGGAGCGTCCATACTCTTCCAGCATAGTGCAATAGCTCTCAGTAGGGTTTAGGTCAGGTGAGGAAGGGAGCCATGTCATTATTCTTTCATCTTTAAGGCCTTTACTGGCTAGCCAAGCAGTGGAGTACTTTGATGCATGAGATGGTGCATTGTCCTGCATAAAAAACA
>VUQH01090276.1:11794-26802 GCA_015106775.1 Etroplus canarensis | reverse complement strand
GTCCTCAGGAGTCAGCTGAATGGGAAGAACAAGATCTGGGCAATTAACACCTATGCCCTGCCAGTCATCAGATACCCTGCTGGGATAATAAACTGGCCAAAGGAGGAGATAGAAGCCACTGAAATCAAGACAAGAAAGCTCCTTACAGTGCATGGAGGGTTTCACCCCAAATCCAGCACCCTGAGACTATATGCTAAGCGGAAGGAAGAAGACCGAGGACTAGTGAGTGTCAGAGCCACTATCCAGGATGAAACAACAAAGGTCCATGAGTAAATGGATCTTATCTCATCTTATCTCCTTCACCTCATCAATGAACCTTCATTAGAATCAGAATCCTTCATTAATCCCAGGAAGGAAATCGCTTATACCCACCAACCTACACACCTACTGCACACATACCTACACTGGAGTGCATATGTGCCAACCTGTGTGCAGCCTATTGTAGACGCTACATTTATTTTGGCTCCA
This sequence comes from Etroplus canarensis, assembly GCA_015106775.1. NCBI lineage: Eukaryota > Metazoa > Chordata > Actinopteri > Cichliformes > Cichlidae > Etroplus > Etroplus canarensis. Next base: position 26,334 of record VUQH01090276.1, on the reverse strand, counting down.
TTTATTTTGCCGAGTACTTGATCAGAATATACCACATCACCCTTATCCAAAACTGGGAAATAGACTACAAAGCATTTTCACTCTGACCTATACTATGCATCACGTGTCGATGTAACAATTTCAAGAACACTTCAATGAGTACTTTCTGAGTAGTTCTTTTTTCTCCATAGAGCATCTAGGTAACTCAAGTAAACTATAATATCATAATGCTTCAATAAAATATTCATAAACATTTATCAAACAGTTTCCTCATTAGTCTCATCCTTCTCCTTCTACCCTCATTTTCTCTCCTCTTTTCTTGAGCTTCAAAGAACAATTAGCTGAACAATGTACTCATTTGTACATACCATAATCTTTATAAATGACAGAGTGACTAACTTCTCTGCTGCTCTTAGTAACAACACTTGTAGGACCAACTTCAGTGTCCTTTGCTGGCAGATTGCTTGGGTGGAGGTTGGTTGACCTGGGTGTCTTAGTTGGCAACTCCTCCAATGACCTGTCAGGGTCAGTGTCTTTGCAGAGACTGGGGTGTATCCTTCTCAGGTGACAGCTGTTCCGTCTGAAAGTCTTCCTTGCTGGGGTGTGTACAGTGTAGGATTGTGGCTCATCTCTTCGACAAACCGCTACAGCAGGCTCCCAGCCTCACCGTGTCTGCATGTGAACTGTGGTACCAGGCAGTAGTGCTGGCAGTTTCTTAGCACTTCTGCTGTAATAGTGCCGCTGACGTGACTGCAGATCCTGCAGCCTGTAGTGCACATTCTGTGTAGCTGACTGCTGTAGCACAAAACTGGAACATGGGAGCATACTCCGTAGGACTCTTCCCATTAACAGTTGCGCTGGGGACCTGTCCAGGCGTGTTACTGGTGTATTCCTCAGTGACAGTAGGACAAGATTTGGGTCTGTACTGGTCCCTAATGCTTTCTTCGGAGCATGTTTGACAGTCTTTATGGTCCTTTCAGCGAGACTGTTTGATTGTGGGTATCCTGGGCTGGAGTGTACAGGTTTGAATTCCCAAGATACAGCAAACATCTGCATCTCATGACTTGCAAATGATACATGGTCACACACAACCTCCTTGGGGATACCATGCTTAGCAAAGATGGTCTTCTTCTTCTGTATGACTGTGTGAGCTGTCTTATCAGGCAGATTGAGTACTTCAGGATACTTGGAGAGGTAATCCACAAGTAAAAGACATGACTGCACTCTAAGCTCAAAAATGTCTGCTCCAATTTTCATCCATGGTAGTTTTGGGATTTCATGTCTGATGATGGGCTCTTTCTGTAGCTGTGGTTGTAGCTGTTGATACTGCTTGCACTGTTCCACCATCATCTCAATATCACGAGACATCCCAGGCCAGTAAAGGACATTCCTTGCTCTAGCCAAATGCAGTTTTTCTAGGATGTGTTTCCTGAGGCTCTGTAATATGATGATTTTGTCTCCGACCACTACAGTATCATTCTGCAGGCTGATATTGTGTCTCATTGGCCAGTAGCTGTGCAGATTTCTGTGCACAATTTTTCTTTTTGTTCAAGATTCAAGATTCTTTTTTGTCATTTCAACCACATATAGCTGACGCAGAACATAGTGAAATGAGATGGCGTTTCTCCTGGGCCTGGTGCAACATAAACATATAGACATATGACACATACTGAGAACATAAGACACATACTGAGAACAGTTTAGAATAAATAAATAAAGTGCAACATGTGCAATGTGGTGCAATAGTTGCAAACAATGCAAAGATCAAGTGAACATAGTGCAAAAAAACAAAATTGTGCAAAACCGTGCACAAGAAGGCACAATAAATGTTGGCCATCCAGTCATGTTTTTTTTTGTGAAAGCTTGTAGCAAACTGTCTGTTGCAGTTGCAGCTTTTAGTCAAGTGAGTGTGTCTGAGGTAACATCATCTCCACCTGTAATGTCTGATGTTTCTCATGAGAGAGTGTCGGCAATGTGCATTTGCTTACCAGGTGTGTACATGATGTTCAAATTGTACTTCTGTAGTTGTAGCAACGTTCCTTGTAGTTGAGCTGGTGCTTTGCTCAGTGAATTTTGCACAATGTTCTCCAAAGGCTTGTGATCATTGCACTTTCACTGCCCTCCCATAAACATACTGATAAAATCTTTTGGCCACAAAGACTATGGCTAGCAGCTCCTTTTTTATCTGAGTGTACCGCTTTTCAGTGTCAGTCAGTGTGCGTGAGGCATAATATATGGGATGACCTTCTTGGAGAAGGCATGCACCAAGCCCATCTTTTGAAGAGTCTGCTTGAAGTGTGAGAGGCTTCTCGTGATCAAAGAATTTCAGTACTGGTGCTTGTGTTAATGCAGCTTTCAAATTTGCCAGTGCTGTATCATGCTGTGGGGTCCATTGCCACATGATGTCTTCTTTCAGGAGATGTCTGAGAGGTGCTGTCAGTGAGGATTCATGCAGAATGTACTGTGTTAAGAACTTTGTCATTCCCAGCAAATGTTGTAGGGCTTGTTTGTCTGTAGGAGGTGGCACGTCAATTATTACCTTCACCTTTGCCTCATCAGCCCTTCTGCTGTAATGACATGGCCCATATACTTTACTTTGAACTGAATCTTGTCTGTGTTGAATTTAACATTCACTGCTTTTGCTCTCTCCAGGACATTCTGTAAGATCTCATCATGCTCTCGCTCTGATGCAGCCGCAATGATCATATCATCTGCAATGACATGCACCGCTGGTATTATCACCGAAGGTTTCACAGTTCTTTTGTTGTCCGAAGTGAAGTCTGAGGAAGTGAAATTGCCCCACAGTGTATTGAAGGTGCACAGTTCTGATGATGGCTCATCGAGTTTGATCTGCCAATATCCATCTTTTTCGTTTGGGATGGTGAAAATGGATTTGCTGGAAAGTTTGTTGCGTACATCTTCAGGGGTAGGAATGGAGTAGTGCTGGCATTTAACTGCCGTATTTAGACGACTAAGGTCCAAACACAGTCTAAGAGATCCATTTTTCTTTGTGACAACAAGACTGTTCACTCATTCTGTTGGTTCTGTCACAGGAGCTATGACTTCTCTCCTCTCGAGGTCATGTAGCGTGTCCTTTAGTTTGTCCATTATTGACAGAATGTTCCTGCAGCCATGTACCACCGTCACAACATATGGGTCCACATGTATATGATGAACTTCTGGAAACTCACCCAGCCCTGTGAAAACTGTTGGCTATGACTTAAGCAGTTCTTCTTTCTTAGCTGGAGGTTTTTGTGACTTCAGTGGAGTGGTTGTGAGCGTCTCCACCCTTTTGATCATCTGTAGGTCTATGCATGCTGCACCACCAAGGATAGATGTATCAGCCTGGCTAGACACATAGAACTTCAATGTAGCCGAGTGCTTGGTTGTCTTGCAGTTTAGTGACACAACACCCCTTGGGGATACACATGTTCCTCCAAAGCTAACTGACACTGTCTTTGTAGGTTATAATTAAAGTGGACCTGGCAGCTGCTTAAAGATGAACAGAGGCAGCACGTTTGCATCAGCGCCTGTATCCAGCTTGAATTTAACGTCAGTGCCTCTGATTTTAGCCACTGTATACCATGTGTTGTCTTTTGTGTGCTCCACAGTGCCTTCTAGCTGTCCAATATACAAAGAATCAATTTAACTCTTAATGCAGTTAACAGTTCTCGTCTTGTTGGTGCTGGTGCTGACCCTACACACTTTTGAGAAATAATTTTTCTTGCCACATTTAAGATACACTGCTCCATACTCCGGGCACTGTTGTGGTTCATGTTTTCTACCACATTTCTGACAGTTCTTATTTGTTGTGTGTTTCTTGGTACTTTTGTTCTGAGTGCCGACTCTCTTTCTGTCTGTTGCTTTTACTATAGTGTCTACAGGTGCCTCCTGTCTGACATGTGCCATCTGCATAGCGTGGATCTGTGTTCTAGCCAGTTGTGTTGCTCTGCATATCTCTAAAGCTCTGTGCAGTGTTAGGCCATTTTCACATAACAGTATTTTTAGTTGAGAATCAGGTATGCTGAACACAAGTTTATCTCTGAGCATGTCATATTTATGCACACCAAACTTGCAGTCTTTGCTCTTCTGGCAGCTCTGTGATGAATCTGTCCACAGACGTACCTTCTGCCATTGAATGTGACCAGAACTGATGTCGCTCAAAAACAACATTTTTCTGAGGGCTGCAGCAGTCCTTGAAAGCTTTGAGAACATCGTCCATTGCACCACCAGTGGAGAAAAGAAAAGTGGTGCACTTGCTCTTTATTTTAACAACTGCTGGTATAATTCCACTTACATTACCATCAAAGGGCACTTCTGCAGCCCGGACATTGAACTGTGTGCTGTCGGACTCCAACCATATTACTGACACACCATCATAGTGACTGTGTATGTCCCCCCCCAAAATGCTAATATCACCTCTGCTTCAATTATCATTCACTCTGCAATAGCCTGGTTACAGACTGTCACCTCAGTGCATTCACTGTGATCTGGGGGATTTTAATCACATTGCATTAAATAGAACATTAACCACCTTTACAGTATGTGAGCTATCCCACAAGAGGTAAGAGGACAATAGATCTGCTGTATGAAAATGTTAAGGATGTGTACAGCTCCTCTGCCCTCTCCCCACTTGGCGGGTCTTACCACAACCTGGTTCTCCTAACTCTCTGTTATGTCCCTCTATTTAAGAGGCAGCCTGTGACCATGAAGACAGTATGGAGATGGTCAGGGGAGGCTCTGGGGCAACTGCAGGGCTGTTTTGAAGTGACTGACTGGCAGGTATTCTGTGAGCTGCAGGGGGAGGGCATCAGTGGGCTCATGGAATTAGTCACAAACTATATCAACTTTTGCACTGATTCCATAATGCTGTCAAAAACTGGTAAGTGTTAACCAAACAACAAACTTTGGGTGACAAAGGACATCAAAGCATCACTCAATAGGAAGGAGAGTGCTTTCAGATCTGGAGATAGGTAGGAACTGATAATAGTTCAAAGAGAACTGAAGGCAACAATTAGGGTGGCCAAAGACAAATACAGAAAGAAGCTGGAGGAGATGCTACTGCAGAACACTAAGAGAGAGGTCTGGAGTGGCATGAAGACAATTGCTGACAGAGTTGTTGAAGGCACTGTGGACTGAGCAAATGAGCAAAAAAATTGAGCTTTTGAGACTCCACTCAGGCAAGTCTGTGGGCCCTAATGGTATAAGCCCCAGGGTCCTCAAAGCTTGTGCCCTCCAGCTTTGTGGAATAATATAGCACTTGTTTGAGTGGAATCTGCAAAAGGTCTCTATGATGTGGAAGAGGTCATACCTTGTGCCTGTGCCAAAGACGTCACACTCCAATGACTGTAAGGACTACAGACCCGTGGCACTTACGTCACACATCATGAAGACCCTGGAGAGACTCATCTTGGACCACCACCCTAATGGACCCCTTCCTGTTCGCCTACCAGCACCAACTTGGGCGCCATTTTCCACCTGCTTAACCATGTCTACACCCACCTGAAAAAGCCACTGAGCACTGCAAGGGTTATGCTTGTGTATTTAATACCATCAGGCCAGCTCTACTGGGTGAGAAGCTGAGAGTGATGCAGGTGGATGCCTCCCTTGTGGCCTGAATAATTGACTACCTCACTGGCAGACCGCTGTATGCGCATATGCAGCTCTGTGTGTCAGACAATGTTGTCAGCAATACTAGAGTCCCTCAGGGGACTGTTCAAAGACTAAAGAGCTGGTTGTGGACATGAGAAGGACCAAAACACCAGTGACCCTTGTCACACGGTAACAGTGAGTAGTTATAGCGTCTGATGGCCACAGGTTGGAATGATTTTCTGTGGCATTCTGTGGTGCATCGTGGTGGAATGAATCTTCTGCTGAACGTGTTCCTATGCCTGTCCAGCACGTTATGGAGAGAGTGTGAAGGATTGTCCAGTATTGTCTTTAAATTTGACAGCATCCTCCTTTCTGACACCTCTGTCAGAGAGTCCAGCTCCACACCCCCGATGTTACTGGCCTTGCAGATCAGTTTGTTGAGCCTGTTGGTGTCTGCTACTCTTAGTCTGCTGCCCCAACACATGACAGCACAGAGGATGGCACTGGCTACCGCACACTCATAAGACATCCTGAGCATCGTCTTGCAGATATCGATGGACATAAGTCATCTCAGAAAATAGAGAAAGCCTTGGCCCTTCTTGTAGATGACTTCTGTGTGTTTAATGAAGTCCAGTTTATTGTCAGTGTGAACACAGAGATATTTGTAATCCTCCACCATCTCCACAGAGACCCCATGAATGGAAACAGGGGTCACTAGTGTTTTGGTCCTTCTCATCTCTACAGCCAGCTCTTTGGTCTTTGTCACATTAAGCTGCAGATGGTTCTGTCTGCACCGTAACAAAATAGTCCACTACAGTCCTGTAGTCTTCCTCATCACCCTCATTGATACACCCCACTACTGCAGAGTCATCAAAAAACTTCTGGAGGTGGCAGGTCTCTGTGCAGTAGCTAAAGTCTGTGGTGTAGTGAGTGAAGAGAAAGAGAAAGAGAACGGTCCCCTGTGGAACTCCAGTGTTACAGACCACATTGTCCAACACACATATGGTGGGCTGCCAGTCAGGTAGTCAATATACCATACTACAAAGGAGGCATCCACCTGCATCACTGTCAGCTTCTCACCCACCTTTCTCTGTGGTCTTCCCCTTCTCCTCCTGCTGAACAGCTCCATCTACAACATCCTTTGTCCAGTATATCCACAATCCCTCCCCTGCACATGTCCAAACCATTTCAACCTTGCCTCTCTTACTTTGTCTTAAAATCGCTCAATCTGAGCTGTCCATCTGACATACTCATTTCTAACCCTGTCCATCCTGATCATTCCCAGAAAAAATCTGAGCATCTTTGACTTTGCCACCTCTAGCTGCACCTCCTGTCTTTTTTGTCAGTGCTACTGTCTCCAAAGCATATATCATTGCAGGTTCCACTACCATCTGTAAACCTTCCCTTTTACTCTTGCTGCTATTCTTCTATCACAAAGCACCCCTGACACTCCACCAATTCCAGTCTGCTTGCATGCTCTTCTTCACCACTCTTCTGCATTGAGTGGCTGACCCCAGGTATTTAAACTGATCTACCTCCACTACCTCTACTCCTTGCATCTTTACCATTCTACCTGCCTCATTTATTCACCAAAGTGGAATATTTCTTCTACTGACTTTCATTCCTTTTCCCTCCAGTGCATACCTCCACCTCTCCAAACTCTCTTCCAGCTGCTCTTTACCTATAAAACAGCAATAAAAACAATGTTTACTGGCCAAAATGAATGAAATTTCGGGTATAAACAAATATTTTGTAAGACATAGTTTTCAGCAATGATGAAAAACAGGAAATGTTCTTACAAGTTTGTGAAAATCCCCAACTTTTTAAATTTACTTGTGGTTTATTTACTCTCGGTACATGCAGCCAAAGTTAAGCGAAAGATTCCAGATGGGAACACAAGCCCCTCTCACCATGGAGGGTTGTGTCAGTAAGGGCATCTGGCGTAAAACCACTACCAAATTACCAATGCGGATTCATCCGTTGTGGTGAACCCTTGGGGAGAACACAAGGGAGCAGCCGAAGATAGAAACAACACACAGCAAAAGTTAACTGATCCTTTTTAAAATTATATTTATACAATTAGAAACTCTTGCCATCTGCTGGTATAATGGCTGTTTAAAAACATTCACATCCTCAATACACTCTGTTCATCTTTGTTTAATAGTCAGAATACTTGGATTTAGAATCCTTTTAAATTATGGTTTAGTGTGTGTGTGTCTCTGTGTGTGCATGTCAAGATGTAGTGTAGCAATAAAAAAGCACATAAAATGGGGCACCCCTTACTAAACCACTTATTAGCACACACATATATGCTCCAGTGGGATCTTCTCTTCCTGTTTCCTGTTGCTCAATAATTCAGTTGGTCCAGAGTGGAGGCTGCAGTTTCCATCCATGAGAAGATGTGTGCATCTGCATGAACAGATTGGTCCATTAGTATCAATGTTGTTTTTGACGGCATTTAGCTTGTAAGTGCACGTATTGATTTGCGAGCTTATTGACGTCCATTTTTCCATTTGCACAGTAAACAGCGGATGAATGGGAGAAAGTGAAAAGACAGAAACAGCTGGCTTTTGAAATGTGCTGTCCCCTCACTCTCTGTCCCAGTAACAGCTTATTGAATTAGGGCAGCAAATATTTTTAGTCACCACCACCAGCTGTGAGAAAATGCTGGCTGAATCACTGTAAACTTGCTGTCTGTTGAAATGTTTAATGCGAGATTGGATGCACGCGCACACGCACACAAACACACACACAGAGGGAGAGAGAGGGAGAGAGAGGGAAGAAACTCTGCTGGCTGTAGTAAGCACCCAGTTTCCTCCCTCAGCCCATCATTGCATCAGAGGCTTTGATGTGCCTCAGCGCTCGGCCGAAAGTCCCCATCAGCGAAGAGTTTATCTGCTGGGTTTGCAGCTCCCTGGTTTGAAGCTGTTAGCCTTGCATGTGTTCAAGATGAGAAATTAGGAGCGATTACACTAAGAAAGATGGGGAGGGGGTGAATTTGGGAAAGGCTTGAAGAGCGAAGGAGTGAATAATCCAGATAATTTCCCATGTAGAGGATATTACTGAGCTTGTGAGTGCATTTACTTCAGAAAAGTGCCTCCCTCTATGCATTTAAGGTGCAAAAGTACATCAGCTGAGAAGAGCTACAGATGAGCCTCAGCCTTAAAACTACTGATAAATGAAGCAAATGACATTGATTTTCTCATTAAACTGCAAGGTTGAGCTGGGACATTTTGGATGTTAATTTGACACTTGCTGCCCACCTACTGGGTTGTTGCAGGCCAAGCACAGCCCCCACCCCCTCAGATCTAAGTCTTATTGAGGATTTGTAGAACTAACATGATCCATCATGGCTTTACCCCTGAAACCAAAGGACTCAAAGGATCATCTGCGAAAGTCCTGGTTCTAGACACCCGCAGAGGTCTCGTGTTGTGGCTGGTCAGTATATTTATCCTGTAGTCTTGGTATGACAAAGTTGTTTTCCCTTGAAAACAGGCTAATTTTGGTATCCCAACAAAGCTTTTTTTTCTTTTCACTGAAATAAGAGAATAATTGACTTGTTATCTTGAGAAGGCCAGTGACAAGGTGATGACACTGGCAGTGGGTGTAATAGAAAGAGAGTGAGAAATGTGAGGAAAGGTAGTTTTGATAGAAAAACACATAAAACTCTTAAGCATTTGAGTTGAAGGCAGCTGGACTTCTTTTTGGTTTGTGACAACGTTTCTTCTCTCAGCTTCAGTTCTAAAAGCCAATGGGGAGTCCCTGATATTTACCCTCTAGTGGTGTTGTTACCTTGGAGGTGGTCCTGAGAATCCCTGATTCACTCTGTCGTCACGTGAGTTGTTAGGATTAAACGAGCCAAGGTGTTAGTGGGGTAGAAATGCCTGGGAAGGGATTTCAAAACTGTGTTATAGGCAGTGGTGATTGTAGAGCCAGCAAAAATTCCCAGGGAGCCCCCAACCAGTGTTTATCACCATTATGTTGTAAATAATGTGCCAGTATAATAGTAACATGGTAGTAATGTTAATGTAAAAAGCTTTCACACCATAGAATTCCTCAAATTCCTCTGAATGTCCTTGGGTACAGTTTTCGCTATTCGTTGTTTACTATTTACATTTTATTTGATACGACTATGTAATAGTTCCAATACAGAGGATTACCTAAATGTCATAATTTAGATACAAAGATTTTGACCTCAAACTGCTCTATTACTGATCTCCTATAAAATAACGTGTTAAAACTGTATTTACTAGCTTCTACATTCTTTCAGACTGCCAGTGCCCTGACTCTGATTGTTGACCTCACACTCGACTTGGTCACGACCAGGAGAAAAAAAAATAAAACCAAACCAAAATAAAGAAACGAACAAGAAAACATCAAAACAAAAATATAAAAAGTAATCCCTCAAGGCTCATCCAACTCCCACCCACTAACAAACAAGGGTCTTAACAAAGTCAGCATCTAAGACAAAAGCAAACCAATGAAAATATCTTTCCAATTTACAAATCTGATTAAATAAATGAAAGAGAGTACAAAAAATCCACCAATGTCAAGAATAAGCTAATAGAGGGCTAAGAAAAAACAAAAATAGGGCTACATTTAATCCTTTGAAGGTTAACAATGCATCCACTGATATTTGTATTTATGTATAACAAACATAAACAGTTCTGGTTGTCAGCCCATCATAGAAGATGATAAGGTAACAATACAGTGCCTGAATTCAGACCAACAGTTTTCAGAGAGATGTGGTTTTCTTTTGAGAGTAAACAGTTAACAGTTATGTTAACTAATGTTAAACTCAAAGTACACAAAAGAAACAATGTGATGCTAGTTGAAGCTAGAAGGTCCCAGTTAAGGCTAGACTAGCAGTTATTACTTGTATATAATGATATAATGCTTTACTTACCACTGTCTTGCTTATTTTTCTTCTTTCTTTTCTCACTCCCAGAAGGATAACCCCTCTTCATTTTCACTGAGTGGCTTTCATTGTTGTCATTATGTTTGTTTAAACAGAATCATGCAGGACACTTGCAACAGAAGTGCCTGGAGTCAGGTGGGGCCCCCTGAGGGAGGTCGGGTATCTCCTACTGTCATTGCAAACTTTGCCCATTGCCACTGCTGTAAAGTTTGTCAACTCTTGGGGGGGTGACCCCGAGCCTGTTGTTGTTTGGGACACACTTGAACACCAGAACCTGGCTGAATGCACAGAGTCAGTTCTGTCCTATATCAAGTTTTGTTCTGACAATGCAGTCAATGCAGTTGAGAGGAGTATCTGGGTCTTTCCGAACCAGAAACCCTGGATGATCAGCCATGTGAGGACCCTCCTCAGAGATCGGGACTCTGCCTTCAGATCAGGTGACAGAGTTCTGTACAGTGCAGCTAGAGTTTATCTAAAGAGAGATATAAAAGAAGCCAAGGCTGTTTTCAAGAGGGGATAGAAGACCACATCTTCTATGTGTGTGGCAGGGGATTTGGGGCCTTACAAACTTCAGGGACTGCAATATTGTATCTTTGTACTTGGATGGGCCCCACTGACACAGGACATCACAACAGCATCCAGTCTCTCCCTCTCAGCCCCTCCACAGCCACCAGCACCCAGCTACTCACTCTACAGGAACATCAAGTGAGGTGAGCGCCCAGATCAGTAAACCAGAGGAAAGCTGCTGTTCCCAACTGAGTATTTGGAAAGGTGCTGAAAGCGCGTGCTGACCAGCTCTCACACATCTACACCAGCAACTTCAACCTCTCCTTGAGACTAGCTTCCATTCTGCCTGGTCTAAAAGCAGCCACAATTATTCCTGTCCTCAAAAAATCAGTCGCTGATGGTCACAGTGACTACTACCCAATAGCACTCACATCTCTGGTGATGAAGTGCTTTAAGAGATTGGGCTCTCACCACATTAAAGCCTGCCTCCCTTCCACACTCAACACACACCAGTTTGCCTACAGATCAAACCGGTCAACTGAAGATATAAGAGCCATAGCCACCTGGAACACTGGGGGAGCTATGTGAGGATGCCTTTCATTGACTATGGCTCAACCTTCAATGCAATCATCCTTGAAATACTCCTTGATTCTAGTCAGCAAACTGTCTGACTTAGGCCTCCCTGACCTGTGCCTGGATAAAGGACTTCCTCACGAACCGCCCTCAGACAGTCAAACTGGGCCCCCAGCTCTCCCACACCCGCTCACTCAGCACTGGTTCTCTTCAAGGCTTTGTGACCCTGCTGTTTGCCCTCTCCACACATGACTACAGTCCAACCCACCCCAATAACACTATCATCAATTTTGCTGATGATGCCACGGTGGTTGGACTCATCTCAGAGGGGGACAAGTCTGCCTACAGAGAAGAGATCCTGAAACTGTCAGCTTGAAGCTTAGCAAGCAGCCTGACGCTGACCACCATGAAGACAAAGGAACTCATCTTTGACTTCAGAAAGAACATCATAAAGGCACAGCAGCAACTTCACTTTCTGAAAATGATCAGGTAGAACAATCTGAGTCAGAAGCTGCTGGAGACCTTTTACCGCTCCTCCATAGAAAGTGTGCTGACATACCATATCACAGTGTGGTACAAGAGCTGCACTGGAGCAGAGAGGAGGAGGCTTCAGCGAGTCATCAACACAGTTCAGAAGATCGTCAGCTGCTCATTGCCCTCCCTACATGACTTATTCATCTCCTGCCGTCTTAGCAGGACCAAAAACATTCTGAAGGACCCCTCACATCCTGGCTTTCACCTGTTTGACCTGTTGCCCTCTGGCAGGTGATATAGATCAATCAAATCAAGAACAAACACACTCAAGTATAGCTTCTTCCCCACAGATATACAGTCAAGTGCAATATTTTTCCATATCCTGCAATAATTCCCAGTACTATACACCTACACACCCAGTACATATTTTTGTAACTAAAAATACAGTAGCCCTGTTTTCTGGTATTTTGTATATGTGAATGTATTTATATGTATTGTTGTGTGTGTCAGTATGTACATACTCAAGTACTTATGAGTATATATGCGTGTATATACATGTATATTATGCAATATATACATATAAGCATATTTATATAAATATTTATTTTTATATCACTGACAAAAAGACAGGAGGCAGAGCTGGAGGTGGCAGAACTGAAGATGTTGAGATTTTCCCTGGGAGTGACCAGGATGGACAGGATTAGAAATGAGTACATCAGAGGGACAGCTCAAGCTTGGAGACAAAGTCAGAGAGGCAAGGCTGAGATGGTTTGGACATGTTCAAAGGAGGGATAGTGGATATATTGGACAAAGGATGTTGAGGATGGAGCTGCCAGGCAGGAGGAAAAGAGGAAGACCACAGAGAAGATTCATGGATGTAGTGAAGGAGGACATGCAGAGGGTGGGTGTGAGGGAAGAGGATGCAAGGGATAGGGTGAGATGGAGGCAGATGATCCGCTGTGGCGACCCCTAACGGGAGCAGCCGAAAGAAGAAGAAGATATGCTCATATTTATATTTATTTTGTTCAGTGTATATGTCTATTCAAACTCCCTGCATATGAAGGTGTGGCTGCTCTGCAGTTTCGTTATACTTGTACAACGACAATAAAGATTTCCAATTTCTGATTTCTAATTTGCTTGCCTTGTCTGTTTGCAAGTTGCGTCTCTGGCTATAGGTGGCTGATAGTTGGTGTTGTAGGCCACTACCTCTGTTAAATGATGGATGTTCCCAGTGGACATAGATGTCCTCCTTTATTCCTCTCTCATAGAGGCTGCGGTGACCCTCATGACCCACACCTTGATCAACACCTTATCTCATGTGACCCTAACTACTCAGATTCTGACCAGGTGGGTCAAGGACTTGAAAGTGACAACCACACTGGAGTGAAATACTTGGGATTCATCCAGAATCTAGAACTCAAGAAGACTAAAGATTCTGTACAGCACAGAAGGTCCAGGCTTTGTTATTGGAACTCCATCCTCCAAAATAAATAATAATAATAATAATAATAATAATAATAAAGGAGTCTCTAGGATGAAAGGTGAAACATCTTTAAGAACAAAAAAAATAAATGTCCAGTTGCCTTTAACTGTAGCTCTTCAGACTACCATGACCTGGATAACTGAGAACCTACACCGACATAAAACCGGCAGAGAATCTCAAGTGAAATCAGTGGATAAAAACTGGCAGGTGGAGCTTCACAGTCACAGCAAACAGAGTCAGAAGTTAGATTTCAAAATGTAGACATATGACTGTGTTTGGCAGTGTTAAATTCTCTTACAATTCACCTACATGATTTCATGAACTCCACGCTCTTTATTGTATCTGTAAATGTTCCTCTGTTTCCATGTAGAGCTTCTAGTGTGTTAAATAATTTATGAAGCAGTATTCTTCTTATTATTATTATTATCAAGGCTGTGCAAAGGAAATATACTGACATGCAATCCAAATTATACTGCTTATACCATGTATCCTACATTTGGGTTGCATGTCTAATGTGTATTTTTTTAACAGTGCTGCATCTCTATTCATGTATGCTTGTAATTTTTGGCTATATTATGAGGATTATTATAAGCAGTGTGGGTGTACTGGTTTAGAAAATTTAGCATCTTTGTCAGCATGCATGGTATCTCACACTCAATTTCCTGGTTTTGCAGTCATATCTTTTCATATCCTGTGTGTTCATTATGACACATGCCAATCTCTGAATTTTAAGACAGAAAGGGGAAAGAACACACAGAAACTTGTGACGCTAAAGTAGTTTTGCATTCTCGGGGAGATTTTCTAGAGAAAGGAGGTCACACACATTGTATACTGCTAAAAAAATTAAAGAAACACTTTGAAAACACATCAGATCTCAATGGGGGAAAAATCATGCTGGATATCTATACTGATATGGACTGGGTAATATGTTAGGAATGAAAGGATGCCACATGCTTTGATGGAAAGGAATAGAGGGCTGAACTCAAAGACACTTGAACTTGAAAATAATGCCCA
>VUQH01090274.1:0-14820 GCA_015106775.1 Etroplus canarensis | reverse complement strand
TACAGAGTTTATAGAACTCCTTTTGGCAAATCAAATGTGTTTGGCACAATAAAGCATTCAGACGACGATTCTGCTTGCTAATGCTGCCAGACAGGACAGGTTTAAAAAAAAAAAAAAAAAGAAACTCTCAATTTATTTTAATATCCTTTGGCTTCTTGGAGGGGACAGAGGGTTCCACTTGGGGGGTGGGCCACAGAAATTGGTAGGAGAAATACGCTGAAGAGAGGTAATGTGCTGCAGTACGAGATTGAGCAAATCCCTACAAATAACATAGATGCCCCAGGAGACAGATCTGCTCACAGACTTGTGCCCCCAGCCTGTCGATTTTGCCAGATGAGCTACCATGCGCAAAACTGGGAGGTGCACAACCAGCCAAAACACCAAAAGTGACCCACACACCAGCTGTAATGATGTCACTTTTAGCAGGTGCAAGGACAGCAGCTGTGAACATTAAATCAGCTTCACTGCTCGAAATACATAAAGTGAGATAATATGTTTTCACAGTAAAAATAATTGGATGTGGGGAAGTTTGTGCCACCAATGCAGTCTATTTAATAGAGATGTCACTGAAAGAAAGTAGTGTACATCAGTAGTCTGAACAAGACTGTTGTCAAACTCACGTATGCCAGGATCCTACTACCACCTGCTTCCACAGACAATCTGATCACAACTTGAAATACTGTTTGCTGAAAATATTTCCAAGTCTTTTTTACTTCCACCAAGGAGGTTATGTTTTGGTTTGGTTTGTTTGTCTGTTAGTAGAATTATGCAAAATGCTACAGATGGATTGGGACGAAAATTTTACCTGTGGTGGGACTCGGCCCGACTTAGAAGCTATTAACTTCTGGAGTCCATATGGATCTAGGATTTTTTAATCATTCTTCTGCATTGTGAGAAAGGGCAACATTTTCCATTAAGCATCATATCTCAACAAATACATGAAATAAAGGACCAATAAAAATTTGCAGATATCACATTGTAAAAAGCTGACTTTGTCATACACATAGAAACACATAGTCATAGAAATTTTTTTTCTTTATAGGCAATTCAGGAATTGTTCAGCCTTGTCAAAGGTCTCTTAACAGCATGGAGTCTATCCCGTCCATCATAAAATGAAAGGCATACAAAAAAAGCATACACCCAAGACAGGTCACCAGCCTATCGCAGGACCTCATCAATTTGCTTTCAAGAATCTTTCAACACCTTTTTAAAAACATCCTGATGGAAATAATAAACAGCTGAAACAACTGTATGCTCTGACTAAAAGCAATCAGCATATTAGAACAGTTGCTATCTCAGCTACACTCTTTATTACCCTGTTATGTGTAACACGATCAGTACATCACAGCCAGCCGAGAGCTCAGGGAATCACCCAGCATCAAGCAGGCAGTCTGGAGTGATTTTGGCTTGTAGCCCCTTGCAAGGTTGTCCTTCAAAACTGGTTTTCAAGCATTTTATTAGCCTAGCAGATGACCTGTGAAGGCAAACAAGCCAGGGGAGGGCTATGAATAACGAATGTGTTTTCCTGCTGGTAAAAATTAGATGACCAGTCTTCTCTTCTTTAGTTCCACTGTTAAAGCTCTGTTCGGATTTCATATTTCACCATTTCAGCAAAGCTCCACAGCTTTATAAGGCAATAATGTTTTTCTAGAGCCAGTCACATACAATGGCCCATGGTTTGTGCTGGACAATTTCTAGTTTGGACACTGGACAAATTTTTTTCCTTAAGCAGGATCCCACCAGATCTGTCTATCAATAGTTCACCACCATACTCGATGACTACATTATACATTCAATTTCCCAGTTGTTGCTGCTAATTTCAAACATTATTTGATTAAGTAAAGGAAAATGAAAACTCAGTGTGCACTTTACACGCAAAATTGTACACTTGATTGGACATGCAGCAGGTTGATTTCTCTTATTCTTCTTATACTTTCTTAAAGGGTTAGGTAAGAACTGACAAAAAGAAGCACATGCAAATGTAATAATGTCATACTTATTTCTAAAGCTAAAGACTGTCCCTTTTACAGACTTGTACTTGCTTCACAGTACTCCAAGACGCCCCTTAAGCCCTAGGCTACTATTTGAAATTTCTACCTTAAAAAAATCCCCAGACTTAGCCAGTAACAGTTACAAGACACTAACATCAAAATTAACAACCTTGGCCTATATGGATAAGAGAAAGTTGGAAGAATTTTGAAATAAAATAAGTGATTTGGAAAACTCTGTCAAATACAGACAATCTTACTTCCATCTAAACAAAACTGAGATAATGAGTTGGTGACACTGTTGCTGAACCTGTTCTAAAACCTTTTAACAGCACCTCTTATCAGATATGATGGATTGAAAATAAAGCACAACAAACCCTACATCTATTTTATACACAGTAGTAGAAAGTGTCTGTTTAGTGAAACGTGCCTTGCAACTTTTGAAAAATGCAAATGCATTTTTGTAACAAACAGATCTAGAGAGGAGGGGGTTCAAATGTACGATAAAAGCCTAAGCATTCCAGATAACTTCCTATCATTTCAAGCGAGCCAGTGTTTGTACAGGGGTATGAGAAATTTCCATCTGAATTACAGTATGGTTTCCCGTGGTTTTATGGTTTCATGTGAGTGTTCAAAGAGGATTCAGTACAGCTATAGTGTTTTAACTAAGCATGCATATGTTGTAAGACTGCACTCTACAGTATGTTAAGAAACCCGCTCTATATGCATGCAAAGTGCTTGGTAATACATTGTATTATATAAGATCCTAATGCACAACCTCAACTTTTAAAGTAAGGCGCAAAGCTAATGTGAAGGGCAAACTCAATACACCTTCCATTTCTGTACAAATGAGTAGGTCAGTAAGACGCATACAAGGGCTTAGCATTCATGTAATTATCAGCTCTGCCTGCCTTTCGTTCTGTGAGACTAAACACACCAGAGTAGAAAATTTCACTCATGACCCATTTAATTACCCAGGCTACATGATATTTGATGCTGATCTCTGCTAATGGAAAGTTTACTACCATGTCCACAGTGTGTTAATGAACATGTTCTAGACATCTTCCACATTCCTGGATGACAAAGGCCTTACAGTAGATGTATACCATGACAGTACAGCAGCCTGTGCAGTATGACTGTGATTATGGCTGTGACTGGGGTTATATATAGCCACATACAGAAAAGCAGTTTCTTCTTTGCTCACTAACACCCATTGAATCTAATGACATAGCCAGGGGGTTGCGTGTTCACACTGGCTAAAAACCTCACTCTGGTAATGGTATTCACAGTGGGAAGACTGGCTGGAGAAAAATCAACAGCCTTTAAAATACAATGCAGGGGAGGCGGGCAGAGGTAGAGTTTTCAATCTGCCACTGGTGCAGGAACGAATTATCCAAATGAAAGAAGCCATTCCTTCTCCCTTCCCTCTTTAGATGTTTCTGTTCCAGTTTTTTTGGTTTTGTTTTGACCATTTCTTTTTCTGCCCACTGAATCATTGAATCTTAAATTGTGTGACTGGACAGAGAGAAGACAGCATTATCCTCCTCTTCACTGACATCTCTAAAGATAAAGATAACCCACCCTGTGGCGTCCCCATGGCAGGGACAGGCAAGCAGCAAAAGAATGGGAGAGATGCCATCTCCTCATCACAGTATGCTCCAGATTTTAGCTGAGGTCTCACAGAAGCCCTAAGCAGTATCCAGACCCAGCCTAGGCTGTGACACATTTGGGTGATGTCTTTTACCTTGGGGCTGCTCAACCTCGCACCAAACTGGCCACTCAGGCACACACAGCCACATCAACAGTCCTCTCACTGAAAGATTTACGGTCTCCTTCTCTACACAAGATTGACATCAATTGTACGTGTTGAGCAAGTAGCTGGCACTTCTTATTAGTTTTCTACTTGGGCAGTGTCTTAGAAGTTGTTTATATCTGTCTGTTACAACCAGGAAGCAGATCTTGTTTAGCTGACTTGCAGCAACAACTTGATTGCTGAGTTTTGATATGAATTTATGTGACCTTCTGGTGCTTTGTTAATTTAAAAGTCAATCAAATATATGGCTTATATGAAAATAACACATGCATCACTCACCAGCACTATGTAGGCTAAAGCATATCTGAAAGCTAAAATGCCAACCCCAACCCTAAGCCTGCAGGATAAATTAGCTGTCATCCTTGTCATGCAGCCATAGCTTGGTTATATGTTCACAATGGCTGTTAAA
Source organism: Etroplus canarensis (assembly GCA_015106775.1). Classification (NCBI taxonomy): domain Eukaryota; kingdom Metazoa; phylum Chordata; class Actinopteri; order Cichliformes; family Cichlidae; genus Etroplus; species Etroplus canarensis. Next base: position 10,610 of record VUQH01090274.1, on the reverse strand, counting down.
GGCCTTAACAGAGATCTGAGTAAATGCCAGGAAGGCAAACTCCCAGCTGTTTGAATGATGGAATCCAAAAAGCAAAATGCCAAGCAAAGCATTTGAAACAGTGCAATATGGATTTTATATATTTGTAATTTTGTGCTAATGTGCTGTTAGGCACGCGTTTAAAGTAAAGCTTAGCTAAGCCTGTGAAGACTTTGAAGCAGACATGCATCCTTTTACTGCGCACATTTTATCGACAGCTATTCTTTATGTGTGGTGTTCCTCTAATGGCACTGAAATGAGAAATTACTGAAACATGCAACCCAGCGAATACAAAGACAAACAACCAATCAGATGAGCCTATTGACCAACTGCAAATAAGAGTCCACTGGGCTGTGTTCAAGGGCCAACATTGATTTAGTTCTGCATTAATGTTCCTGCATATGTGCAATGTGCCTCTCGTGTAATTAGCCTCCCGTGTGAAATTCAATTTCTTTGGTTAATCTAATTGTAATTTTCCTCCTGAAGCAAATGTATGAGGCGCATGAATAATCCTCAAATGTGTGTGCATCTTCTTTTACAACTGAAATCAATACGTTTTCAATGTAACATTACATAGTTGTTCAAATCCCCCACACCACCTCTAAACACTCCTTTCTTCCTTTGCATCTGCTCTCTTTCTCTCCTTCTTCTCATTTCTCCTCTTTGTGACTCTTCTGCCACTGTGACAGGGACCATTCTGCTGGCCAGCCAAGCCAGTGCACTTTCTATAGCTGACTGACGACTGGACCTGCAGGCGAGTATCACTCATATCTAAACCAACATTTATGAAACAAAGGAGGGAAAAAAGGAAACACCAGGCCATTTGACAGAAACTTACATCCGCAGCAGTCACTTAAGCCTGAGAGCTGAGGTGACCTTCTCAGATTTCATTTCATCTGGCCATTTTTTTCCCTCCCTCTTTCCCAGAACATTTGAGTAATTAGAGCAGAAACATTTCCCTCACACACCCAGGCTGCCTGAGCGAGGAGGTGCTTTTGTGCCTGTCTGTATGCTGAAGAGCTTCACGAAAACTAATGCAAACACTACTGTAATGCAAATATTACTGTTGTCATTTTTACAGTAGCTGCTTTAGATCATCTGCACGCACACAGCCATTGTCAGAGCATGTAAGCTATGATTCTCATATGCAGTGAGTCACATTTTTGTGTCATCTCAGAGAATGTGATGGCCATATAGTAAACACCTCCTACTAAATCAGATATACCCCCCTTTTACTTACAGAGACCAGGGCTTAATGTCAGTTACAAACATGAACACTTGACTTCACACAGACACTAAAACTAAGTGGTGTCTATCCCTCAGGATCACTAAACACCATCTTCAAGATACTACAAGGCTGCCTGTGTGTTGTGTTCTCAGGATGCAGCACATATGAATATTTCCTGTGACCTTCCTTTGGCCAGTGTCTACCTCTGACTTCCACTAGACCTTTGTCACAGTGCCAGATAGAGCCTGCTTGATGGACATAAATTCATACAATCATGTGTGATAATCAGAATACTTTATTAATCCCTTTATAACTCAAAAAAACTCACTCTTTCACTTAGCCTAATTTTTCTTCTCCTCTTCAACGTGACACATCTTTCTTACCCAAATTAAACAGCCATATGTAATCTGCTACATGCTCTTAAAAAAATATTTAAAATGATACAACTTATGCCACAGGGTGCTTTTAATTGTGAAAAGAGGCATTATGCGCAACGCGCTCATGCCTTTCATTCCTTTTAACCCTTTAGCTGTGGACTGAATCTTGCACATAGTTTATCCATCATTTTCTTTACCATTATAGGTCAGTGAATTTTCTGGACAATGTGCTGCAAAAAAGTGATGATGCACAGGCTAAGCAGAAAGATGTACAGTAACGCTCTCAAAGTTCGAACAAAATAAGAGCCGTCAGACTTCTTCACACAGTCAGCCACACAACGCCCATCTTCATCGTGGGGAATTAAAAGGAAACAAGCAGAGGCAAAAGCAGTTTCCCTTTTCTTTTTATTTGTCCTTACCGTCGAAGACCTTGAAAGGACGACGGCCACGACATCCTTGATTTCTTCAGGCCGGGTCGGTGCCCCGTGTCCACCGCGTAAGTCCGGTCCATGTTCCTCGGGTTGAGGTATCTCTCGGTGTCCGAAAAGCCTCTTTGTCTCACTCGGTCGTTCTTGCGCACTACCAGCGTGTGGTGGAGCGGAGAGAGCGCAGCCTGATTCTGCTGCCTCCACAGATGTTTGGGCGCCTTCGCACTCACGCCGGTTCCGCCGCCGGCGACCAAAGGCGCCGTCCCCACTTTCCCACAGCCAGGATCCATCCTCCCTCCCCACGCTGGTTATTAAAAAATGAGTTTTTTTTTAAATCTAAATCTACACTTTGGGAGCATTTAAACTGAATGACTCGGGAAAAGCTCACAGGAGGAGGAGGAGGAGGAGGGGGGGGGAGACTACACTCCCAGTTCAGTTGTTTGTTTTTGTTTTGTTTGTTTTTTAATGGAAAAATATACGAGTAATTTGACAACTTTTTTTCTTTACTCCGGGTGCTTCACGTTCAGTTTGGCTGTTTTGGAGCTCACGTAATGAGTTCACCTCCATGCACAAACACACAGAACCAGTCAGATAAAAAAGGCATCCCATTCACCTTCACATTGCAGCTTGGAAAAGTGCGCCTGAGTAGGGAACTCTCAGCTCAGTCTGGTTTTCCAAGTGCTCCCCACTTTGTCGGCACACGCCCATTTCTGCAAGGTGCGCGTACCGCTGCGGCAGTGCGCGGTGTTCAGACGGTCCAAACAAACGGATGGCCTCTCCACATTACGCACACTTCTGTAAACCCGCGCGGCTCCAGGTAACTTGGCGCAGAGCGTGCGTAAACCCAAACGCATGTGACACTACTGTCCTCCCGTCTTCATGTCCCCCTGCAGGAACAAGCGGCGACGGGATATAGGGAACAGGCTAATACATTAAACATGAGGGACCCACCCAAAGTACCTCCCCTAAAGTCCTCCATGAGTGGGGGGAAAAACTAAGGAGGTGGGAGCAGGCAGAGCTTCTACATCATCTAATACCACTGAACCAGTTTTATGACCCAATAGTCCAAACGAAATTTAGGTTTTAATAGAGAAAAACTATCAGTATTGGTGGCATTAACTGGATAGAATTGAGCAAATTAGAAGGATTTCTTTGAAGCAACAGACATTAAACACACTGCAGGTAAAATAGGTTCACCTTCACAGTAATTAATTAAACTGCTTCTGTGATGCCCACAGGGTACTGAGGAGTGCAAACATTCAGCCACCTTGTTAAATGCCTCAGACTCTCTTCTGTTTATCTTGATCTTCAGGAAAAGGGGGGGGGGGCTATCAGGGAAGACTGCTTTATTCCCTTCCTCACTTCATACTTTCCTTGCAGCTCAAGCCCATTACTCAGGAAAATTACAGTGTGGGGAATGTAATCTCTCCTGTCTTAACAGCAGAAATGTAATCTCAGAAACAAGGTGACAGAAAACTGAAGTGGCAAGTAAGTGCACTGGTGGCAAAATGGAGCAGAGAGAGTAGAAGCACATCCGTGCCATGTATGCACACAGAAGTAGCTCATGTGTTTGCTTTGTATGGGTCCACGTTTACCTAAGTCAGCCAAACTCCTTACAACACAAGCAGCAGAACTGAATACTGCACACTCTGAGAACTGACCTGAAACTTAAGCTGTAGGCTAAAGTCATTTTTTTACTTTCCACTGCTTTGTTTCTAAATGAGGTCATAGGTATGACAATATCCCAACATGCAGCTGGATTCACCTTAAACACTATACAGACTTTTTTATATCAGAAAACTTTGCATAAATGTTTGGCACTAACTCTGCAAACAGCAAACATCAAACATCTGCTGACATATAAATCTGTCAATAGCTAGTGTAACAGGAGTCCTCGAAGCCACAAATTGCATTCAATCAGCATAATGTCATAACTAATATCCCAGAAAAAACATTTTCATGTCAAATGACTGTATTTGAATGAATATCCATTTAAGACATCTTCTCAAGCTTGAATCATCTGTGACATAAACTGGACATCTGCTTGACATCCATCATGAATGTTTGCTAGACCTCATGCCTGGACTTTTTAGCTAAGTGGAGCTTGTTTTTATATTATTCTTTCATAAATAAGAAAAAACTAAAATAAATTAAATCTAGCACACAAAGATTTCCTATATTGTTGAAACTGGAAGAGCGCAGAGGTAATTGTTATGCACTGTGTGAGACCAGAGGCCTGCACAAACAGGTTTACCATGCAACACACACTGTGACTGGACTTTAATTTACATGTAAATATACACATTTAGCAAAAAATATCTCCCTTGTACTTAAAGAAATGCCTTCCGTTAATATTAGTCTGTGTACATGAAGTGAATATTGAATGGCAGTAAGTTGCACTGAAATGTCCTTTGTCATAATATGATTTTAAAAATTGTGGCTTATAAGAGAGAGTCTGACTGGTCCACAATTAGATGTGAAAACAATGTCTCCCTCTGGCCATCCACCTCATAACTGCCCTGAACATTTTTTGGCACAGCACACAACATCACTTGTGTTTGGATATGCTTCCATATATTTTGATATATATAATCCTTAGGTTATTTTATGTGCCACACTAATTTCCTCCCATGTGTGTTTTCTTTTCTACTTGTGTTGAATTAGACTATTATGGGTAAATCGGAATTAGATAAGTATATTGCAGAGAATTATTGGTGATTATATGTGATTGCTCCAATACTGATCTTATCAAACATAGCATTTTATCAGACACGCTTGACTGATTTACATTAAGTAGCTTTTTTAATCACAACACAATTTTTTAAGCCTCCCATAATAATTACAATTGCCATAAATGTAAAATTTACCAATAAACGTTCTGGTTTTTGTAAAAAAGGTAACGTCAAGTTGGAGCTTCATGTTCCCTTAGACACTGGAAAATGAAGTAAATCATTTCCACACAGTGAGCTGTACAGACTTTTAATGAGGAAAGAAAAAACAGAACTGGTATTGAATTGTTATCAGGGGAAAAAATGTGGTATCTCTAGGCTGTATCGGCAGAAAAATCTATGAGTGTGTGTGTGTGTGTGTGTGTGTGTGTGTGTGTGTATTTGTAAAAATTAAAAAGAAATACTGTTTACTTTAAACTGAACTCTAACATAATACTCCTGGGATGACACTTTAGGGTTTGGGAAATCAATATACCGTTAGCTGGTCTGATCCAGTATTGAGTTAATATCCAGCACTGTTGTTGATCTTAGAACAGATTTTGCCAGCCGTTGCCGTTAATTTGTTTTGAGACACTTTCTCTCTTATTAATAAGCTAATTAATATCTGTTAGGTGGTCTTTGGGCTCATTTGTTGATTTGTTGGTAATGTGCTAGGTTTATCACTTAGCCTTATCTGTAATGCAATTCTAAAGTAATAGTCTCAAAAATACAAACCATGTACACTCATCTGTATTTAATGTACACCATATACTAAAGATACTCATAGGTACTGCACGCAGATGCCTGATAATTACAGCTACGTAGCAGCCAAATAAACTCACTTACGAAAGACAGAACACACTTGGACAAGCTGTTAATACAATCAACCACACATAAAACCATATTATTTGTCATATTATCTGTAATTGCATTAAAATCTTCCAATAGGTACCAACATGAGAAACAGGGTTGAGAGGTCCAGTTCAGTCTCTGGAATTAGCCACACCCCTAATAATGACACATAATGTTAAGTTGTCTTAAAATTTAAACAGCTGGGACAAAGAAATTAGCTACAGAGGCCAAATCAATTTTTTTGTACCTGTTTATCAAAATGTTTGTTTTTTCTCATAAAGGTCAGTGGACCTATCATTCCATTTTGGAGCCAACTGCAAGAAGCCCAATTTGAAGAACTGCAGCTTTTGGCACTTCTGTGCTGGCTTCATTTTTTAGCTCTGAAGATTGTGGGTTATTATTTAAACTAAGCAAGAGTTCATCCACTATTTACCACTGTAACATTATTTTATAGTTTTAGCAAATCAGGTTCACTTGAGACTGGTGTTTGCTAGTAAAATCAGTGCATGTTTATGTATTGTAAGGCATTAGCAGTATTTCAGATTAGTCAGAATCTCAACCACTTTTAGACTAGAAAGTGTTATCCAGTAGGTAAATATTGGGTTTTTGCTAGTCTTGGAAGAGAGGCAAAGACAATACCACTAAGATTATTTAATGAAAATCATTCTTTTGTATTCATTATGAGAGCAAATAATGGAAGATAGTGTACCACTTTTTGGCCATTTCATTAAAACTGAAGACAGTCTCATTTAGCTGCATGCAAAGTTAATTTCACTAAATTTCACTAAAATGTCATAGCAGAGCATTTAAAGTGGCATGTCTTTCATCCTTAATGCTTCCCAACTGTATATTTCTTCCTCATTGCTGTGCTGAATTATAAATGAATCTAGCTTGAAGCAAAGTTAAGTCGTGTGGCCTTTGTTAAAACTCTTCCCATCATCCAGTTTCCTCCCTACAATTTTTTTTCTTTAACTGATGATACTATGTTCAGTAATGAAAGCAGTCAAATTTGTTTGATATGACTTTAAAATGATAGAGTGTGACTGATGGTTTAACATATTTGTTATTTTTCCCCTTTGGAGTCAGAGAAAGCCAAGTGGCAATAAATCATAAAATCAATCCATATTATAATTAAAATGTTGTCAAGCATACAGCATATTACACGGTAAAACACTGCGATTTAACATCAAGTATTTTTGGCACTGCAGGGACAAGTATTTAGAGTAAGATGACAAAAAACATTCCCCTTTCATGTTCTCCTTTAAGAAAATGCTCCTATGAGAGCAGTAAGAAGTCAGTACAGCTCACTGAATTAAAGGAGACAGTGACAAGCCCATATTATCTTTTTCTTCTTAAAATAATCACTCAAACCACCTTTCATAATATCAAACCCTTGTCTAGCAAATGTAACACAATTTTCAAAGAGTGGTCAGTGGTACACACTTGGGAATAGTCTGCTCTTTTCTGAAGTTCAAACAAAAGTTTGCTGGCAATTATTCCGAGAGGACAGTCTGTCTCTACATCTAAAATGTGACATTTTTGGCATTATTATAGTGTCATAATAAATTATTCAGTATTGACTATGTTTCTTCATCATGGATGGGAGTTTCTGCTGCTCATGCACTGCAGTTGACAATGTTGTGAACAGTGCAGATGTGGGACACATCAAGCTACAAGACAAGACTGTCAGAAAAAAAGACAAAAATGCACTGCATTTCCTACAATGTAGATGTTCTTGACATGCAACAGCAATTCTGAAGAAAAGACAACACTTTCAGCACTGCTGTTAATCAGAGTTGTCATGAAAATGGTTCTGCCTGCCTGTACAGTAAATGCAATTTAGACATATCTGAGTGTCACCAGCTTCTCCTGTTTACTAGGTCTACAAGTCAGTAACATTGTCTTCTTGCTTAAAGTGTGTTCACAGTAGCTACAAATTCTTTAATCTTAAGGTTTATTAATAAAAGCTACATCACTGCTCATTTCTCTATTAGTTATTCACTCTTTGAGTCAAACTTGGCAAAGAGAGAGAGAGAGGGAGAAGGACACATCAGGGACATGAAGGGGAAAATAAGAGTAGGCTGATACATTTACTTTCTCATCGGGCACACGATGAGCACTGAACAATGTTATGCAGGTATCACAGTGTGTGCATGAAATACAGTGCTTTTTGAAGCATGTCATGCTGATCAAAGACGACTCATAGGAGTACCACTTTCCCCTTGGGCTGATGAGTAGTTTCTGTCATGTTTCCAAGTCTGATACTAACCCAGGACAATGGGGATTTTCCACTGACAGATAGGTTTGACCACTGGAATTATATGCACTTCAAACTGACTGAATATATTTCTTTCTCCAAGTTAAATTATGACTTCCCCATTGGACCACTGTCTTTCAGACAGAATGCTGCTTGGTACATTGTTTCTCTCTCCCCTGAGAGGAAAGCAAGTTGGAGACATGGTGTTTGTCTATGCCAAAACCTCATTTCATCTAAGGCACTCATTCTCTAGAGAGGGTGTGATTCTTTTCTTAGTTGTGGTAGATTTGTGTTTTCCAATCATAGAGAGGCTGTGAGGGTACATCAGCTTTACAATATGTTAAACAAAAAATGTATTATTTACAGTTAACACTAAAATTAAATGATGTGTAAAAGAAAACTGTGTTCCATACATTAAATTAATCAAATCCACAGTGAAATCTTTGGGGTTTTTTTTTTTGCTTTTGTCTTGTCCATCATGTTTCACATGGTAAATTACATTCACTCTTTTAAGATTAGCAAGTGTCAGTGATGACAAACAGAACTCTATTAGACCTTGACATCTGATGAGTCACATTTTTAAGCACATGTAGCCAGACGGGGGTAATTTAATGCCAGTGTTTTGCATGTTATCTATCCACTAAACAACAAGCATACTTTGCACTACTGAAAACCAATTTCCACATCATTTAATATTTGATTTCCTACCTTTCAGGACTCTTTTGGTTTCTATTCATTTCACTACAGTATGAAATTCAATTTGCTGAAACTTGGAAGTTGTGAGGAATAGGTAATCTATCAAACTGAACAATGTCACCTGTATTAAAATATTCAGTTTTTTATTATTATTGTTAAGTTAAGTTATAATAGTGTGGCAGAAGACAACAAGAACTGATCTGAAAGCTATCTTTCCTGCTATTTTCAGTACACATAGATACTGTATGTACGTCTTGATGCATGCTCAATCATCCAGGTACAATGGGCTGGTCAGTTACAATGCGGTGATTGCAGCCATTCCCCAACTCTCTGTGGATGGTACTCATGGCCTTTGATCAGTGGGCCTCATCGGGGGTTGTTTGATCAATTGTCATAAGAATTTGCATTTTAATGGCTAAGGAACTGACCAGCCCATTGTCCCCCAGTGGTGATAGTTTCAGTCATTATGCAAATGTACTGTTTATAAGGTTGGGGAAACCTGCAGTCAGTTGAGACTGAAGAAGTCACTTGGATGAGTGATGAAACGTTTCTCCCACGGATAACTGAAATAGTTATTATTTTCAAAGTAGCATCACCTACAAAGGGTCAATAGTTACAACTTAAATTTTGTTTTTGTTTGTTTTTATTTTTGAGGTGCCCAGGAGTCAGCCTGATCACATGTCCGTGTCACCTAACTGGCTCCCTTCAAAGTGGAAGAGTAGCTACTTTATTCTGAGCTTCTCCCAAACGACCAAGTTCCCAAGATATTTAAACTCCTCCACTTGAGGAGTTTCCACAACCTGGGAATGTGAGTATTCCAGCCTTTTCTGACTGAGAACTAGGTTCTTATACTTGGAGGTGCTAATTATCATCCCAGATGCTTTACTCCTGGCTGCAAAACTGCCCCCATGCAAGAAGGAGGTCATTGTTTGATGAACCCAACAGAACCACATCATTTGCAAAACACAGAGAAAAGATTCTGAGGCCACCAAATCCAACATCCTTTGTCCATCGACTGCATATAGAAATTTTTCCCTAAAAATTCTGAATAAGAAAGGGCAGCTCTGAAGGAAACTGGCTCCCAACTGGAACAAGTCTGAATTAATGCCTGCAATGCAAATCAAGCTGTCAATATGCTTGTACAGGGACTTAATAGCCTACACTCCTGAGCACTTGCCACAGGACACACAAAGGAATGTGACTGAATGCCTTCTCCAAGTTCCCAAAACACATGTAGACTGGTTGGGCCAACTTCCATGGAACCTCAAATATCCCCAAGAGGATAAAAAGCTCTTCCAGTGTTCCACGACCAGAACAAAAGCCACATTTTTCCTCATGAATCCAAGGTTCAATGAACAGACAAACAACGTTATAAATTGATTTAACAGAAAGACTTGCTGCTATTCCTTTTAGAAAATATTCTATGACCATTATATCTTGCAACAGCCCGAATGACTTGTGTATTTTATTTTGATGCCCGTCTGAATATATATTATTTGAATCTGTTGTTAGATCCCAGGGTTTTAACACAGATCCTGTACAGGACCTTTGCTACTCCAGCTCTCCGTTTAAAGGGTCTGGTCTCCTGGTCTGATGAGTATTTACTCAAACAGTAAGCTGGCTAAAAGGGACTCGCCTGGCTGTCTTACTGTCATGGTCCTGCATTTTGGTTGTTTAGTTTTGTATTTCTTAAGCATTTCCTTGGTTTTTGAGTTTCCTAATGTTTCCCTGGTTTATTTATGGTTATTGGAGTTTTGTCTTAGTTCGGTTTATTATTGCATTTCTACTCTTTGAGCCTTCCTTTGTTGCTTTTAGTTCACCAGTGATTTCCTTGCTGTGATTCTTGTCTATTGTCAAGTTTGTGCTCATGTCTAGCTTTCTGTTCCTGTTTTATTTTGAAACCTGTTTTGTCTTGTGCCTTGTATTGAATTTTACTTCCTGCCCTTGATTGTTGCCACCTGTGTTCCTCTCCCTCCTGTCCCTCGTTTGCTCGTCAGTCTTTGTGTATTTATACTCTGTGTGTCTTTAGTTCTGTGTCACGTCCTT
>VUQH01090272.1:30169-46575 GCA_015106775.1 Etroplus canarensis | reverse complement strand
TTCGCCTTACAAGTGAAAGGTGCCTGGTTCATTTCCAGGTGGGGACACAAGCCCCTGTCACCATGGAGGGTTGCATCAGGAAGGGCATCCAGCGTAAAACCTCTGCCAAATTACCAATGTGGATTGTGGTGACCCCTTGGGGGGAATTACAAGGGAGCAGCTCAAGGTACATATAATACTGTAGCTCTACTAACTCTTGCAAGCTGTTCTTATATGAAGTAAAATGGTTAATGGTAATAACAGGGCAGCTGGGCTTCCAAAACTCTTGCAGAAATCCTTGACTTAGACAAAGGCTTAACCAGTGTCACTTTAATGGTTTGAAATATGTATGAAAGAGGAATGTGGAACAGAGGTAGTGAAGGTGGATGAATTTAAATACCTGGGGTCAACAATCCAAAGCAACAGAGAGTGCACAAGAGGGGTGAGGAAGAGAGTTCAGGCAGGGTAGAGTGTGTGGAGATGAGTGTCGGGGTGCTTTGTGACAGAAGTATAGCAGCAAGAGCGAAAGGGAAGGTTTACAAGATAGTAAGACCTGCTTTGATGTATGATTTGGAGGTTATGGTAGCACTGAGAAAAAGACAGGAGGCAGAGGTGAAGATGCTGAGATTTCTTTCATTGGGAGTGACCAGGATGGACAGGATAAGCAATGAATATATCATACGGACAGATCATGTTGAGCAGATTGGAGCTGAAGTATGAGAGGCAAGGTTGAAATTATTTGGACATGCGTAGAGGAAAACCACTGAGAAGGTACATGAATGTAGTGAAGAAGGACATGAAGAGGGTTGGTTTGACACAAGAGGATACAAAAGATAGGGTGAGATGGAGGCATATGACGTGCTATGCAGTATAGCTTGAAGATGGTAGCACTGACAAGAAGACACATGGTGGAGCTGGAGATGCACAATTTTTTAAAAAAAAGATTTATGTTTGGCTTTTTTTATTAGTATACAGGACAATAGAGAGTGACGAAAATGAATGAATGACAAGAAGTAGGGAAAGAGTGAAGGTGGGTGACATGGAGGAAATAGTCCCGGGTGGACTCAAACCCAGGCCCCTGCAGGAGAATCGGGGCCTCTGGAACATGGTCGCCTGCTCAACCAGGTGAGCTATTGTGGCACCCAGAAACGACACAATTGAAGATGCTGAGATTTTTGCCAGGAGTAACCAGAATGAACAGGATTAGAAATGAGCAAATCAGAGGGAAAGCTCAGGTTGAGCAGTTTGGAGATAAAGTTGAAGAGGCAAGGTTGCGATGTTTTGGACAGACATCCTTTGGGCAAAGGATGTTAAAAATGGAGCTGCCAGACACAAGAAAAAGAAGAAGACCACAGTGAAGGTACATGGATATAGTGAAGGAGGATGTGAAGAAAGCCGGTTTGACAGAAGAGGATGCAAGAGACAGGGTGAGATGGAGGCAGAAGATCTGTTGTGGAGAGCCCCAAAGGGAGCACCTGAAAGACAAAGATAAAAGAGGAAGGTCCTTGGGAGACAGAGTTAAAATCAGAAAGTAGGCAATGATCCTCAAGTGCAACAGAGCACCAAATTTTGGCTTTCTAAATGAAGTGGAAGTAAGGGTCTACTGGAATTTATAAACAACCTACAATCACTGCTGCTTTTCAAGAGTTAGTGCTAACATCCACTGTACCCACATTCCAGAAAGAGGGCCTTCACCTGAAAACAAAAAGTTCACACTATCAGTATAATGGAGGGTAACAAATCAACCTTCCACATGTGACAAATAAAGATGAATGAACCACTGATCAGCCTCCTCCCTCCTTCTGCTCCTTCATTACTGGACACAATCCTCATTTGCACATCTGATATTACCCTGTAATAACTATTTTCAGTGGAAACACTCTTTTACACACATTAATACACAAACACAAGCAGACAGACATATTATTGGCAGACAAGAGCAGCATATGGTGATGACCAGTTTGTGCACAAATTGAGCATATTTGTGTAGTGCAAAAGTGCATGTGTGTCTTGGAAGGAGACTGTGTGCATAATGTGTGTGTGTGTTTGTGTATAGCAGCTTGGATTTTCCCTATCAGATTACATAACAGTAGGAAGCTGGAGCGCTCTGTCCTGTCGAAGCCAAAAGCCTTCTCACTAACACACACATGCACACACACATATCGTACATCATCATCGTCTCACTCTCTCATGGGTTGTGAGTTATTAAGGGATACGGTTACATTAGTAATATATGATTTATTCACAAGCAGAACTTTATTAGCGTTTGGTGAGTGGTGCTCATATGTTTCTGTAGCAATACAGAAAATAAGAGGTTTTTAGAACACATGAAAATGTTGTGAATCAAGAAATGCAGGCAACAGAGGAAATGCATTAAAAATTGTGATTTCATGGAAAATTAATTTTAAAAGAAGGTCTCTCCCTGGGAAGGTCTATACCAGCATACTGGAGAGGAGAGTCCGTCCATTAGTTGAACATTGAATTCAGGAGGAACAATGTGGTTTTCGTCCTGGTAACACTGGACCAGCTTTTTATCTTCTCGAGGATACTCAAGGGCGCATGTAAGTTTGTCCAACCAGTCTATTGTGCTTTGCGGACTTAGAGAAGGCAATTGACTGTGTCCCTGTTGGGGGTGCTTTGGGAACATCAGGTATTAGGTGCAATGTTGGCTATCTGTACCTTGTGCAACAGTAGTGAGGACCTGGTTCACATTGCTGGCAATGAGACGGACCTGTTTCCAGTGGGTCTTGGACTCTGCCAAGGCTGCCCTTTGTCACCCATTCTGTTCATTGTTTTTACAGACACAATCTCTCAGTGCAGCCAAGGGCAAAGGGTGTCAGATTTTATGGTCTCAGGATCTCGTCTCTGCTTTTCTGATGTGGTTCTGTTGGCTTCAATAAGCTATGACCTCCAGCTTGTACTGGGGCGGTTTGCAGCCAAGTGTGAAGGGGCTGGGATAAGAATTAGCACCTCTAAGGAGACCAAGATTCTCAGTCTGAAAAGGGTGAAGTGCCCAGTAGGGATTGGGAATGAATCACTGCCCCGAGTGGAAGAATTTAAGTATCTTGAAGTCTTGTTCACGTGCAAGGGAAGGAGGAAGCAGGAGACTGTACTGGTGTGAGAAAGCTGAGCATAAACACGAACCTGTCGATTTACCGGTCAATCTATATTCCTCCCCTCATCAGTGGTGATGAGCTTTAGGTAGTTATCTAAAGAAAGAGAGTGTAGATACAAGGGGCAGAAAAGAACTTCCTCCGAAGGGCATCAAGGCTCAGCCTTCAAGACAGGATGAGGAACTCAGTCATTCAGGAAGGGCTCAGAGTAGAGCCAATGCTCCTCTACATGGAAAGGCACTAGTTGAGGTTCTGATTCAGTTCACAAAAGTCGACATTTTTCAAAACTGATATCGATGTAAAAAAGACAACCTTGATTTCAAATATAAGTTTAAACATTTAACCTTATCTTTAAGTGAGAGTAAATGAAAGCCAAGAATTAATCAGTGACACAAGATGCAGTTATGACAAGTCAAACTGCAGTGACAGCTTCTTTGTTGTTCATATGAAGGGATATTAAGGCTTTTTTTTGTACTCTGGGTTGCAAGGAAGCTTAATGCTAAAACCCTGCATGTTAACTGCACAGAGAGACAAACACTGTGCTATTAAGAAATGAAAAACAGACACACACAAACACGCCAACACAAAATGTTCAGTGTCATCTGGAGAGCACTTGACTGTAACAACAAGCAGCTGACATGTAAGTCTTTGTATTATCATACGTAATTAGACTTTAATTAATATTCGAGAGAGGTGCACACATCATCGCTCTGGCCTTGGAATCATTGCTCAGGACTTTCACAGGAAAACAGGGAATTACCGTTTTCTCCAATAAGCACAGAGAAATCTAGTAACACACACACACACACACACACACACACACCTCTTTTTAGCTCGTTAGCAGGGATGAGAGTAATGAATGCAGAGTATATTTGTGTTTAGAATCTTAATTGAAAGCTTGAAAGTGGCCAAGAGGGAATAAGCCTAATCACTGTGTGTGAATAAACCATCAACACACACATACGCGCACACACACGGACAGAAAGACAGACAGACACACACACAAGCTTGCCACTCCCTAGGATAACATTTAAAACTGAAGTACCTGTCATTCTCTAGTCGTCCATCTACCCTCTATCCTCCTTTCCTCCTCCCATTTTTCCACACTCACTCCATTCTCCCATCTGTTTACATATGTAAAACACAACTACAGCCCCCTGGATGCACATCAACAGTATGTGTATGTGTGCTAATCTGTTTGTGTTTTGATGCTGGTTAAAGCTATAGCAGACATCCACAAGGAGTTATAAAGAAGTTTATAGTGGGTTCGGGCACGTCCTAATTAATTACTGGTATTTTTATTTTTACTACAGGTGTTTTTCATTCAGTCAGTGCCTTTGCTGTGAATATTATGAGGCTGTAATCCCCAACCCATAGAAAGGAATCAATTTACAGGACACAGTTAAATTCTACTTGAGAGACTCAAGAGAAATGCTAAATGATCAGTCAAGCTGACCGCATAATGCAGGTTTCAGATGAACTTCTGAAAGTCAGATTTAGCAGTAAAGCCAACCTGCAAGCCTACTGCGGTGTAATAGTTTAAAACACACTAACACATACAGGACACATGCAGGACTGTGCAAAACTCTTGAGCCATTCCTCATTTCTTCATATTTTGCTTTCAACGAGGCAGATTTTCTTTTAATGTTTAAAGTGATCTTGAGCAATAGTTCTTCAGGCTTTCTAAAGGTCTTTCAGTGTTTCTTTGGACACTGGCTAGTTTTCAGTCCAGTCCTGACACTTTTCAGAGGAACTTTTCTTTTGTTTGCTAACCCACTTAACACTGACCTATTAACCATTCAAGCATGAAAAAGGTACTTAATGCAAGGGGTGAAGGGGTGACCAATTTTAGATTGTATCTTCAGGCATTTTGTTACTAGCAGCCTCTTTAAAAATTACATTATTTGTTCCTATTTCTTTAGTTGAATCTACAAAAAATGCCAAAGATAACACAGCTTGACAGGCATAAAATAGTATTTTTGCACCAATAAGGTGATTCCAAAAGAGATATTTGATGAAAACTTGGTGTCTCTCAGCATTGTATGCACTGTGTCCCTAAAACAATTTGACGAAACTGGACAAGAGAAGACAAAAAAAGTGGCAGGCCTTAAAAAATGTCTATAGCAAAACAGTATCTGATTTTTTTCCCTGGGGATTAATAAAGTATTCTCATTCTGATTCTGAAAGTCATGTCCTTAACCCTAGTACTGCCAGACCTCAATATACTGATGTCCCAGAAAAGTTTCATGTACTGCTGGTCGTTTATATATTGATCACTTCCAGTGTTTTCATTCACTGTCGGTAGTCTAACTAGTCATATAGCTGGTAGGACTAAGGTTAAGAAATAGGAAAAAAGCAAAGATCTGACATAGGACCTGAGCGATAGACCTGGCCCTTCAGTTTATCCATCTACTATTGAGCCTCATCAGAAATGGTCTCAGCAGAAAGGTGGCTGTCAAGACACTATTGTTAAAGAAGGGAAACAGTGAGAAAAGGCTGAAGTATGTTAAATTACACAACTGGACTGAAAATCTGTGGCAGCAGGGCTTATGGAGTGACCTCAATATGTGGGATCATCTTGATAGAGAGTGGAACAAAAGGCAGCCAACATCTAAAGAAGAGCTTAGGAATGTCCTTCAAGCAGTTTGGAGAACTATTCCTGAAGACTACTTAAAGAAATTACAAGAAAGCTTGCCTAGGAGAGTTCAGGCTGTGATGAAGAACTAAGGTGGCCGCGTCAAATACTAAATTTCAAGTTCACTGGAATTATACAAACTCTGTTTTTGCCTTATGCATTTTATTTCTGTTTGAAAATGTTTCAATAAATTGGTGCACTCACTTCCCATTTTTCAAGCAAAATATAAAGAAATGAGGGGTGGCACAAGACTTTTGCACAGTATTGTAAATCCAAGCCCACTGTGGTGCAATAAATTAGAACACACTCACACACACAATCACCAGTCCTTGCAGGTTAAAAGCATGTCTGTATCCAGGGCTAATCACCAAGGCAACTGTAATCAAGGCTCTGATCTAGTTGTCAAGGTGATGAAGAGAGGGTCACCCCTGACCGCCTTTGCTTTTCTCTGAATGACTAAATCACCCCGTTTTTGAAACTGCTATTGACAAACCTATTGATCTATATAGACACTGATACTAAAGTCTAAAGGACACTGCTTTAAAACACAGAGTTTGTATGTAATGCAGGTGAGACAGAGGAGAGTCAATGACACAAAAGGATAAAAGTGTGATGATTAAAAATTCAAAAAACATTCATTTTTTTGTGTTCAATCTAACAGACGTGTGTATGTGCAACAGTGTTTATCTACCCCCATCTAATCCTATCCTGCTGTTTATTGGTGTGCGTGTATGCGTATAGTCTGTCTGTCACAATCTACCAGTGTGTGTTTGTGTGTTTCTTTAATCTGTGCTCCCGAGGGGAGTCAGAGGGAGCTAGCAGGCTTATCCTCACTGCATCTCTGCATCCAAATACCACTAAAAAGCAAAACTCCATTCCACAACAAGTACATTAATACACACACACACACACACACAAACACAGACAAAACAGGAGCGGAAGGCCTGAGAGACATGCTTAGTATTCTGTTAACCAAAACTCCACCCTAAATGCATCTTCCCTGCACACATAATGAGTGTCATATGCAAGCATGTCTAATAAAGCAGTTATTATAGAGGTAAAAGCTAAAAGGCCTTCAAAAAAAGCTTTCTACTTCGTGTTTTACATTTTAAGCATAAATTATCAGTCTCCCCAACCACTGCAGATTGTCCACATTTGATTTTGTGTAACTGTAAAACATCACCTGTAAAAAAAAAGCGACAGAGAAAGAAGAGGGAAGAAGGAGGAGGAGGAGAGGAGCGGAGCCAATAAGAGCTCACAGCAGGACGCTAATAATGCAGCTCCAGCTGTTCCAGTTAACCTGCAAACTGCCCATCTGGACCCAGAGAGAGAAAGACAGAAAGCTGCATGGAGAGAGACAGAAAAAGACACACACACACACGGGAAGATATATGGTGAGACAGCCAGCAAGAGGGAAAGACAGAGAAAACACAGGGAAGCCTAAACTGATCATCTATGACATCAGAAAATAGTTAAAATGCTGCTTCCAGTTGTACATCACATGTTAAAACACAATCATCAATCCTTCTGTGTTTTAGACAAATATTCATGTGATGAAAAGTAAAAAAGCTAAACTGAAAGCAAAGGGAGAGAAAGGGAGAAACAGGGAGCTGGCTACAACCTCAGCTGTACGAGGTTGGACAAGCAGGCATGGATATAGAAACACACACACACACACACACACACACACACACACACACACACACACACACACACACACACACACACAGTAAGAGTGACCTTGGTCCAGCCTATCTGTCCTCGCCCCCTGCCCTGGCCAGCTAAATCCCCCACCGAGCCACCCTGCCAGTCTTTCTCTCTCTCTCTTTTACACACACACACCACAGTGCCATACTAGGTTGTGCCAAACTGAACCATGCTGTGGTTCATAAGAAAAAAAATACACAAACAGACTCAAAGATGCTAGAATACTAGGCTAAAGAGGAGAAAAGAATAGGCAAGCAATGGGAGACTGAAACCAGATTTTTTTATTGATTCCAAAAACTCACGCACCGAAATATCCTCAACTTTAACACAAGACACACAGCTAGCCAACTCTAACCTTCCCTAAAGCACAAATGTATCGCCCACACACACGCACACACTCATACAAACACACAGAGTACGGAATCGCATGCTAATGAAGACACTAAATCACTACTAGGTCATGTGTGGAAAAGCCTGCCAGATACCTGCATCCATGGCTAGAGACCTCCCTCAGCCACACACTGTGTCTGTGTGAGTGTGTGTGTGGGTGTGTGGGTGGTTGAGCAGCAGAGATTGAGGATGCCTGTTGGCTGTAAATATGACTGCTACTCAAAAACAGAGCAAATACAGAAGCGGCAGAAAACTACTAAACATCAGTATCAGCAGTGAAAGATTATCTGTGTTTCACTAAAGCCAAGTTATGGATGGACAAGGAAGGCCTAAAACCCTGTGAAGTCAACAGAATGGAGTAAAAGTGGCTCTTTTACACTATATGAAGAAAGAGAACGTGTCCCTCATTTCCTTTTTGTACTTGTATTTCTTACTTTGAGGCAAAATGATGAAACCCCAGTGGTTCACACCCAGGAGGTTTGTCCATTGTTCACCAGTAATTCATAACATAGAGGGTTTCATCCTTGACACAGCTCAATCTAACAACAGCATTACAGCTTTTATCCTACACAGCTTAAAGGAAAGCTCTGCAACGCTGCCAGTGCCTAGATGTGTATCAGTGTGTGCCCAAGCCATCCTAAGAACAGCTAATCAAGGTAACATTTTAGTGAAAAGACATCTCCAGCTGGGTGGATCAGGTAATGATCAACCTTACAAGAAGCACAATCACCCCTGAATCATCAGGATCAGCATGGTCACTTCTATAAAGGGACAAGCTGTTGAGTACCTACTTTGAGTAAGGAAGGGCTGCATGACCTTGTAAGATTAAGCACCAATATAATCTGATTATGTCTAATTACTCTTGAATTATTTTGTCTCTGAGTGCAACATTATGGATAACAGAGAGGTGCTGGGCTTGTTTCCTGTCAGAGACTTCACTTCAAACTGAAGGTAGAGAGAGAATGACACCAAAATTGGAACAAGCGTTTGTCAGCTGCTATGATGGACTATCTAGATCAATGTGAAACTTGCTGATGAATTTGATCTTATTCATACTAAAAAGAACAGAGGTGATATGTGACATGTCACAACTAAAACTGAGTTTAACTCTGTTAAAATTATTTAAAATTATATCCATGAAAAGCAGGGTTTGGTTTAAGTCCAAGACCAGTATTTTCTTTCTACACACACCATTTTACATTTTTGCAATGGAAGAAGAAAAAATTCAAAAAGAAAAGATTCAAAACCTTCTCTAGCTAATGATTTATTGCTATAGTTAGTGATCTTTTGACCTGTGAGTGCAACCCAGTTTGCACACATAAAAACACCCAAAAAAAGTGTGCAGGATACAGAAGAATGAGAAATGCTGAAGGAACATATTGATGCAACAGTAAGGTAAATTGCCATATATTAAAGTAACCTGGTATATATACTAGTCCATCTTAAAAAATATAATCCATAGTCATTACATGTAAAGTTAAATATTTCAAGCTTTTGGTTGTAATTTTGATGATTTTGGCTTATAGTTCATGAATAATAGAAATCCTGCATTTTAGATTATTAGAATATTTCCTAAGGTCTGTCAAAAAAAGGTTTTACAATAAAGAAACATCCAACTTCCGGAAGGTATTTTCATTTATACACTCAGTGCTTGATTGGGGCTCCTTTACAATGAATTACTGCATCAGTGCAGTGTGGCGTGAGGGCGATCAGCTTGAGGCACTGCTGAGGTGTTAGTGGAGCCCTGGTTTCTTTGATAGCAGTCTTCAGCTTGTCTGTACTTTTGGGTCGGGTGTTTCTCACCTTCCTTTTTACAATACCTGACAGATTCTCTGTGGGGTTCAGGTTAGGCGAGTTAGCTGGCAAATCAAGCACAGTAATAATACGGTCACCAAACCATATGGTAGTAGTTTTGGCACTGTGAACAGGTGCTAAGTCCTGCTGGAAAAGGAAGTCAGCATCTCCATAAAGCTTGTCAGCAGATGGAAGCATGAAGTGCTCTAAAATCTCCTGGTGGACAGCTGCATGAACAGCTGCATGGACTTGATAAAACACAGTGGAGAAACCACCATCAACACCAGCAGCATGGCACCCCAAATCATCACCAACTGTGAAAACTTCACATTGGACTTCCAACACCTTAAACTCTGTGTCTCTCCACTCTTCCTTGCATTTCATTCAGACCTTGAGTTCCAAATGAAATGCAAAAGTTACTTTCATCTAAAATGAGAACTTTGGACCTCTGAGCAAGAGTCCAGTTTTATTTCTCCTTAGCCCAGGTACAACATTTCTGATGTCTCTGGTTCAAGAGTCACTCAATATGAGGAATACAATACCTTTCCCGAAGACTTTCTGATGCACTGACACCAGCTTCAGTCCAGTTCTAGTGAAGCTCTCCCAAGTTTCTCTAGAGGCTTTCCATATGCTCGTGCACCTTTTCCTGCCACACGTTTCCCTTCCAGTCAATTTTTCAATAATAAGCTTTAATACAGCAGTTTTCCCCACGATTGTGATTGCATATACTAAAATAGACTGAGAAACAGGCAGTATTTATACTGTTTGAATAGCAATTTACTCAAACTCGAAATCAAATATTCTAATAATATGGAATACTGGATTTCTGAGCCATAATCATCAAAATTAAAACAAAAAAGGGCTTGAAATATTTTCCTTTTTCCATAATAAATATGGAATATATAAAAGTTTACTTCCTAAATTAAATTATGAAAATTGATTTTTATCGCAATACTATTGAGATACACTGGTATATTAGGGATAGAAAGTGAAATTGTGGGCCAATACTGGTGTTTAAAATTACAATTTTATTTTTATGTTTCTATTTTTGTCATTTATAACCCTTTTTGTGGAAACAGAATTCTTCATACACATATGGATATTTGCCAGATTTATCAGTGCATTTCTAATATATATACTGTATAGCTATGAGACTTGACGTATACTATAGAAAGTCTCACAAACTCAAGATGCCTTTGCCCTTCCTGACATTATGCTGATCCATTCAAAAGGTCCACTGGCATTTAATATAATTACATTTCACACTCATAAAACATACTATATCCTAGTGTACCCTGTTAAATTGTACATGTTCAATGCACTGCTTTTAAATAATATAATAATAGCTTCTTTATGCTTTTGCACAGAAAGCACACAAAAACACAAGCACAAACATACACTTCTCAGTTCTGTCAGCCTCAAATACAAACAAATAAATAAATGAACACAATGTTATTAATTATTCCAAGGCAGGAATCAAATATACATGTGTCTAGAGATTTGTGTGTCTGTGTGTTTGTGTGTGTGAAGACTTCTAAACAGACTCCCCAAAGAAAGAGGGAGGCATACCAACAGAGCAACTGACAGATAAGACAGACAGATAAAAAACAATACAGAAAACATATCTAAAGCCAGATAAACTGTCACATTCAGTAATATGACATCAGTAACTTCACATGCATGTTTGCCATTTAGATACATGAAGAAAGATACATAATTTAAGGAAAAAAGCTACCTTTAGCACATTATGTCTGTGCTTGAGATTCAAAAGGTTTATTATCGTTAATTTATAAACCATTGCTTAGCCACACTGATTTAACTCCTTTCTCCAGCCCTTCAAAAAGGCTACTACTTGAATTCAAATTCAAAATGAAATGTTGCTCAACGAGAACACTCTCTTTCTCAGCTATGTTGCTGTGTGAACCGTACAGTAAATATTAATCTGCGGCTAAATCTCTAAATCTGTGACTTGTGACACCAATGGCAGAGACTGTTGTCTGGAAATTTAAAATGTGTCGCACTTTTGCAGCTAATAACCATTAGGAAAAAAAATGATCGAGCCTACATGACAGTAGAATTTGGATTAAAAATTCAGCCTGACACGCACACTAAAATGCACATCCACGCACATGCATAGACAAGTGCTCGGCTAAAAAACACTCCTCCAGTCTACTTAAGAGAGTTCACATGCAGAGCAGAGGCACTACTGGGAATCACAGTTTAGCCCTCTTCGCTCGCTCATCGGCTCTGCCTCTCAGTCACACAAACAGCCAGACATGCAGGAACACACACAGATGTGTTTATATTCACAAACCCTCACATAGTCACACACATCTGATACACGACCATTCTGCCTCTCTGTCAAGGCTTCATGTTATATCATTAATTACACTTGACACTGCTTCTTGTGCGTGTATGTGTGCGCGTCTACGATATGTCCCCAGCGGCTTGAGTAAGGAAAGTGAGGTTCAAAGACCCCCTGCCAGAATCCTAAATCAATATTAATACATGCTAACACACGTGCGTGCTTACACAGGCACACACACTTCCAACAAAGAGATGTCAGCGCAGTGGTTAGAGGGCATTGTTTCATTGTCTCTGTGGTGCTCTCCTTCTTTTCTATCAGACGCGCTCTCCTTTCTCCAGAGCTACTCTTCTTCTCCATCCCTCTCTCTCTCTGTGCCGTGCTTCTACTCTTTGCTTTTCTCACCTCTTCATCTACAGCAGATCTACACAGTAGATACCTCTCCCATTAGCTCTATGTTTTTTCTGACTCCTTTGTATAGAACACAAACATGAAACATCATACTCTGAAATTCAGGATGAGTTTTTGATGGGTAAGAACTACATGAACAACTTGGCAGAAACATAACACATTAATTGCCTAGTGGTGCTTCTCTTATTCTTTGCCTGTTTGTTTTGCTACTTCGAGGCTCTCCGTGATTTCTATGCACAACAAGGGTATAGTGTACTAGATCTGAAGTGTGACTGTAATATTTAAACAAATGAAAGTTGAACTGATAAGCAACAAAAAAGCCTGTACACCCTTACTTGAGCAGAAGGTTTTTTTAGCAACAACTCTTTCTTTATTATTATTATGCTGTCACCTCAAAATCACCATTATCTCTGGCACTAGCCGCCGTTCAGCAGCATTACAAAAAATAAAATCAAGTATAAGTACAGAATGAATTTGTACTGTTTCGTGTCCTTCTTAGTGTAGTGGGTCATACATTTCCCTCACACATGATAGGCCTCTGGTCTGCAACCAGGGGGAGATACAAGTCCAGCCTTGGAGGTTACAGGTCAGTGTATGCTCAGTGTCAGTCAAAGGGCTCGGACAACTGGAAGGGTTACTTCAGGAAGGGGATCCTGTGTAAAATCTGTGCCAAATCATACAGTATATCACATAAGTAATTTCCTCCCTGGGGGAAAAATAAAGTATTCTGATTCTGATTATATGTGGGTTCATCCACTGTGGTGAATACTGGTGAGTTTACATACATACAGATTACTTCACTCTGTTAGTATCAAAGTCCTTTTAGAAGCAAGACTCACCTCTGGGCAGCAGTCTATGATAAACAGAAAATGT
Organism: Etroplus canarensis; assembly: GCA_015106775.1. Classification (NCBI taxonomy): domain Eukaryota; kingdom Metazoa; phylum Chordata; class Actinopteri; order Cichliformes; family Cichlidae; genus Etroplus; species Etroplus canarensis. The sequence continues at coordinate 33,368 of VUQH01090272.1, read as the reverse complement.
AATTTTACATTTAATAGTCTAATTCATGATAGGTTTTTTTTTTTTAAATCAGATGGTGAAACTGGGTATTTTCTACTGAGAAATGTCTTTAAAAACAAATTAAAAGATAATTATTCAAAGGTTCTACAGCACAGTAAGAGTGCGCTAAACTGTGTAGTTAAAAGTACTGGGGTAAAATTTACAGTGATGGACTCTGTTGGACTAGTGCAGGACAGACTGTGGTATCCGTGCTCTGCTAGTTTAGGTCCTGGGTAGCAGCAGAGACATTATAAGAGAAAGACATGGCACTGCTAGAATTCTGAAATTAAATTTATGAGACAATTTTGCAACAGCAAAGATGGTGGTAGAAGTATAACAACTCGGGGAGAAGCTTTTAAAACCTTCTGTAGAAAGTCAGCAAACTTTTCAAATCAGATTTTACTGTATATTCTGTACATGCAGTTTTTATATCCCATTGACCATTGAAATTAAAATTAATTTAGATGCAAAATAAGTGCCCAGATGTATTTCAATATGGCTGCTGACTAACAAGACTTGTTCCTAGAAGGAGTCATCTATTTAAATTTAAGCTGGTGATGTTCTTTTTAACACATTCCGAATTCCGCCTTCATACCGGCTTTATGCTATTCAGAATAATTTCTCGTGGAATATTTGCTTATGCATGTATTTGACTAAATGTAGTTGACTAAATCCGCAAAGAGCAGTAAACCTCAGAACCACCAGCTGACCAAAGCACAAAGAAAATCTACTGGAGCTCACAAAAGAAATCATTTGATGGCTTATTTCTAAGTCAATCATTTTCCCACGCTTCACTGCTACGCTGGAATTTAGGGCTCCCCCACCTACCAAAACCTACTTAACCCCTGACTGTAAGAGTAAAAAAAACACCCTGCATGTACAATATCACCAGTTAATATGTTAAAAAGGACACTTAAAAGTTTACTGACTGTGGCCAAGTAAGGTAAACATAAGGTATTACAATGTTTTTCCCCCCTGGCATATTTGCTGTTGCAGAATTCTTCCACAGATTTCAATTCAGGATTCCATGTCTCTCCAGTGCTATGTCTCTCTCTTTTGTATAAAGCCTCTGGAAGCATCCAGTCCCAATCATCTATGTGGGACTAAAACTGTTTATATAAAAAGCTCCACTGTTACCTGTTAAACTTAATTTAATTTAATATTTTTTAAAGACCACATTAAACTAGTTAGATTGAAATACTTCCAAAAGTCCTCCCTCACTGAACTGGATAAGAAGCGATGACTGTGGTAAGTCGGCATTGTGTTGCACTGGCCAACATCGATGAGTTGCTCTTACGGGGGTGCAGTCTCTTTGTTCACTCAACAATGCGTAAATGTTAACAATTATGGGTTGATGTAAATCATACATGAACACTTGTTTGCATTAACTGGAGCGCACGCACACAGACACACATACGCAATGAAAATAATTGCCTAATTTGTAGGTACACAACAGCTGGAGTTGGAGACACATCACCTATCTCAGCCTATGTGGCTTTTACTAATTGCTTCTCCATCCAACCATGCTTGACCAAACATTGCCTTATGGCTGACTTCATAGCAAAGACTCTGTTTGTGTGTGTGCGTGTGTATGGGCGTCCACATTTTATCGTTGTCTATTCTCTTTGTCCTTTGTCACTCAACGCTCATCAACATCAAAATAACATCTGTCAACTTCTGTACAAATACACCTGACAGTCACAGCTGATGCCTGGACACACAGACACACACTCCAGGCCTCTAACTAAAAACATTAAAGTAAACAGTAAAAGCTCATGATTTTACAATGTTGTGTGCGTGTGAGTGCATGTTTGTTCATCTTACTAGAGCACATCTGGGTATATTGTGCTCTCTCTGCTCCAGATGTGGGTTTTTAACCACCGCAGGCTACATCACACCTGACACCACAGAAACACATACACAACAACAACAACAACAAAAAACAAAAAACAAAAACAAATGATCCATGTCACCAATAAACAACCAAAATCCCTGAGTTTTGCTACATCTTGCTTTGATACAGGCTTGTGAGGTTTGCAAGTCAACAGAGGCAATTTGAAGACTGTTGAATATTTGATAGTAGAACAAATGGAAACGTATTTTTCTTTATGAAGACACTTAACTGAAATGACAATTTCTGTGTAGTTTTGCTCTCTCTCTTTCCCCATCTTTACATACTCACACAAATGCAAGAAAAGGCACTACCTGTGCGGCCCCAGGAAGGACCCTCCTAATGACTTAATTGAGCTAATTAACAATGATAAGACACCCAATCAGCACGTTGGCTTCCTGAAGGCTCTTGTTAGGAGCTAATTAAAGAACCAATCACAGCAGGAGAAGGGATGGTGCTGTGTCACAATAACAGGGCAAAATATTAAATACAATTGCAGTTCATAACACTTTTTTTAAATTAAGAGTATCAGGCCTGAGACTGAAGAACATGTATGCAAGGGTGAGAGCATAATACTAATGTAAACCCTTGTATTGTAGGCAATTTTATATATGTAGAACTAATTACACTTTCATTTTTTTTAGGCACGATTTCAACATTTGGTACTTGTCTGTGTTAATTTTGTAGTTACGTAAAAGCAATACTGTTAAAGAACCAACTTTTCCATTTATAATTGATGTAAAATTTAATGGTTGTAGGAGTGTTTCTTCATGAACTAGCAATTTGTCTATTTACATGTCCCCCTCCTTGTAATATCTAATTTCTACAGTTACGTTTCTGTTAATGTTCTAAACTTTATCCTTCATAATATAATTCAATACATTCTGACTGACTGAAGCAAACTGACAAATTTGCTTTTCCATCTCTTCTATCATAATCAACAGGTCTTTCTGGGGTAAAGTACACCTCTTTACATATACAGTTGTGGCTCCTCTGCTCTTACTGACGCAACTACTTCGCACACACAGTGCTTCTTCTATAACTCTGTAACTACATGCAAGTAACTGCAATAACAGTAACAATACTAGTAGAACTCCTATATTAACCCCTATCAACACTGTACTCTCTCTACCCATCACTGCCTCTCTCCCTTCCTTCTCCTCTCCCTCCTCATCTCTGTCTTCCAGGGGTACTGTTCATGCAGCGTGGAGTCCTCTCTTCCTCTCTCTCAATCTGGGCTCCATGCTGTGCCGGTTTAATTGCAACAGCACCCTCGTGTGCCAGTTGGGC
>VUQH01090272.1:0-15745 GCA_015106775.1 Etroplus canarensis | reverse complement strand
CTACACCTCTGCACACACACACACACACACACGCCCTCACACACACACACACACACACACACACACACACACACACACACACACACACACACACACACACACACACACACACACACACACACACACACACACACACACAGACTCCCTTCCTTCTCTGGTGTCACAGTGTCAGATATTCCAGGTTAGGGAGAACACTGGGGAAATTACACTTCTACCTGGGCCTCTAGCGCTGTGAGCGCAAGAGAAAGAGACAGGGGGAGAGAGTCCAGGGAATCTCTTGGGTAAACCTGTTACCTCAGGGGAAGTGGACAGACAATGAATAGAGGGAAGTAGTGATGGGGGTTGTGGCGGGGCTGGTGGGGAGCGATAGGATGATGGAGTGCAGGAGAAAGCAGCAGGGATTAAAGACGAAGAGGACAGAGAAACGGAAGCCAGCTATACCAAGCTATTCAACCAGTCCCTAAGCTTCTCATTATGTGAGTGGGGATTACACATCACTGTATGAGAGATATTCTCTTCTCAGATGTATTACCAATTTAACCTGCATATGGTGTAATCAATAGTGATGGTATAAAAATGGAATAAAGCCATTAACGGAGTAGAAGTGGGAGCTATTACGTGTTGTAACATTTCTGGTTCTGTACTTCTTAGGGTTGAAGAAACCCACATCAGCAGCAACATTACTGATAATGTTGATCTTTTTGTATGTATGTGTTAAACAAACTATAGATTACAGCCCAAAATTACCTGGTCTAACCTCAGAATTGTACTAGAGACTGCTTTGATATAACACACCGTATTTGCTTACTGTATAAGTAGCCCCACGCAATTTCCCCCTGGAATTAATTAAGTATTCTGATTCTGATTTCAGCCAATACCTTAATCCCAGTTTTGAGAAACCAGACTATGCTAGCTGTAATACTAACAAACTGTGATTTTATTACACATGGTTATGTGAAAAATAAAGTTTTAACAGGATTCTGTACAGTCATGTGAAAAATTATGTATACCCATACTGCTTCCATAAGAACTGAAAGTAAGTAGCAGCCAGGTGCTGCAAGTCAAATGCACTTGATTACCTGATCATCAGCCAGTGAGACCACCTCTATAAAAGCATATGTTTTGGCAGTTTGTTGGTCTGGAACATTCAAATGTGTGTTAACACAATCACCGTAAATTCACCCTAGGGTCGGATTGTTTAATGCTCAGAAAAACTGCAAAAAACCCAAAAGCTACGGACTCTACAGGCCTCAGTCAGCATGTTAAATGTTAAAGTTAATGACAATACAGTTATAAAAATGAATGAACAAATATGGCTTATTTGGAAGGATTGCTAGGAGAAAGCCTATTCTCTTGAGAAAGAACAGGGCAGCATGTCTTGGGTTTTGTCTCTGAACAAGCCAAAAGACTTCTGGAACAGTATCAACAGGCCATAATGCACAGCACCACAGTCGTCAAAAATCAAACGGAGCAAATCAGACACCCCAAACCAGCTGTCAAGCATGGTGGTGGAGGGGTGATGATTTCAGCTTGTTTTACAGCCACGGCACTTGGGCACCTTGCAGTCACTGAGTCAACCATAAACTCCTCTGTATGCCAAAGTATTCTAGAGTCAAATGTGGTGTCATCTGTTTGATACCTAAAGCTGAGATAAAACTGGGTCATGCAACACATCAGTGATCTCAAGCATGGCAGCAAAGCTACAACAGAATGGCTGAAAAAGAAGACAATCAAGGCCCAATCAAATTTAGACCTCACCCAGTCTAAAATGCTGTGATGGGACCTTCAGAGAGCTCTGCACAGAGAAATGCTTACAAACCTTGATGAACTGAAACAACGCTGTAAAGAAGACAAAATTCCTCCACATATAATAAAGCTATACAGAAAACAATTAAATTTATTGTTGCTCAAGGTGGGTGTTCAAGCTGTGAATTGTGGGGTGTGCTTAGTTTTTCACAGGACTGCATAGACCTGTGACACCTACGCAAGTCAAATAATTCATTTACTATGAGTGAGAATGTCCTAGGTTCTAGCTAAGCAGAAGGTAGACAGAAATCATAATTTGAATAAAGGCTCCCTATAAGAACAATAAAAACATAAGAACAATTCAAAAAATAGATGAACAATTATGTGATGTTACTATAAATGGCATATAACCACAATTTATTAAAGAGCCTTACATTTATTTCTAAACATGGTAAAAGGGGTTAGGTAAAGGTACTGAAGGTAGCTGTTCCAGAAACAATCAACAGGCTCAAGAGGCTTATTGTCTCAGTGACATACAGACCAAGTCAAAGCTTGTCACCTGATTGGTCTTTAGCACCGATCTATGTGACTGATGCAGGTGCTTTATTCCATGCTTCCTGTGGCACTAAAAGCTCCGATTGAAAGCGGAATGGCAGGAGGTGTTTCCAGACCCTTTTCACAAAGCTCAATTGCTTTTGGCTCTGTGGTTAGTCTGACACAAAGTGGCACCAGGAATCAAACCTACAGTACCACTCTGAGCAGCCACAGCGGGCACTGCAAGACCACGCTCACAAACACACACCCACACACGCTTACACACCCAATGCCAATCATACTATAAACACACACAATTACAGTACACACAATTACTGCCAATCACACTGTACTCACTCACTCACACTCTTTCTCTCTCGTCTCGTCTTTCTCTGTCACACGCTCACACACACGTATCCACCCACCCCGGACAGCACCCCGACCTCAGCCTCTCCTTCACCTGTACAGACCAGCAATTATAATGTGACACCAGACAGACTAAAAACAACCCTGCAAATAATACTGCAGAGAGAGGAAGGGTGAGCGGGGAATTCATCCATTTCTACATACAGTCGCTTAATAGCACAACATTAGACCAACATGAACATGAATAACATGCATGGCCCATTATCCATAGTCCTTTACTCTATCACAATAAGGTCCTAGTTGCGTCACAGAATGACCAAAGTGCCCACTTGCTGTCTGCTACATGATGGCTAAATTAAACTGGACACTCTTATGAATAGTGAGAGAGCCACATTATATGTCAGATGGGGGAAAACATGAAACACTGAGCATACAGGAGCAGGGGCAGTTGCATCTAGGACACGCCCGACTCCTCAACTATAAAGAAAAAACATCTGGATAGCATCCAAAAGCACCATGCATCAACACACACACATACTTTCACACACACACAGTCTAATGAAGCCCCGGTAGTGACGAAGAGCAGCAGGGAGCGGCGTGGATCGCCGAAGACAAGTGTGTGTGAGCTTTCGTCGCAGAATGTGTGTATGTGTGTGCAAGTATGTGCGTCTCCGGCGGGATAATTATGGCGCTCCTCAGCAGCTGAGCGTGCCAGATGTACTGGGAGAAGGAGAAGGAGGTGGTGGGGGAGGAGGACGAAGAGGAGGAAGAGGAGGAGGCACGGCGCAGAGCAGAGAGAGAGCCCAGCACCAGGAGCAATGCAGCAGGGAGCATACAGAGTTTTATGTGAATACATTAGTGTGAATGTGTTGTGTGTCCATGCACTGATGTGTGTCCATGTGTGTGCTTATACCTGGGTATGCATGTGGCTACATAGGAGAATGTCTCAGTATGTGTATTTCTAGATGGATGTACATGTTTGTACGTACAAATTTGTGTGTGTGTGTGTGTGTGTGTGTGTGTGTGTGTGTGTGTGTGTGTGTGCGCGCGTGTATTTGGCATGACCAATTTTGTTTCTTGCCATCCACCATTAGCAGGTTGGCTCTGTCACAAATGAGTGTCTCTCATCCAGGAGAGATACAACGATGAAGAGAGACAGAGAACATGAGATGAGGAAGTAGGGGAAGGAGAGAGGCGTTAGAGGATGAGAGAACAAAGGGTCATAGAAGGTAAGAAAAAAGTTTCGAAAATCACTTATCCCACCTAAACTACAGTAAGCGGCAAATCACATGACAGAGCAAGATTAACATAATGACTGCAACTGTCATTATCTTGTGGGCACGGGGTTAACGTGGTGTCTGCAACCCCGTTCTGTATCCAGTCTACAAAACTGCAGTATATCACCAGATTTCAAAGGCTTTGCAGAGCAGAATATACCCATGTGATAGAGCGCTGCAGGTGAGATGTTTTATGCTGTGTAGGACAGTGCAGCTACACACAAAGAACATTGGTATAACAGGTCCTACTAGATTTTACTGCAGAACACTGGCTCAAAGTGTGATTTTAGAGTGTATTTACTGTATCGTGAGCAATGCTTTGTGTGCTGTTATTTGCAAGGCAAAAAAGAGGATCTTCCAGATCTTTGAGTTGCTGCAGACATCTCTGATTCTTTCGATAATTCAAATGGATATGGTTTTATCATCATTGATGCCAGGTTAAGCAAAGCATAAGAGATTTTTCACACAGGATTGAGGCTGGGAATAACAAAAAAAGTCTGCAGCAAAAAAAATGCAGAAAGGATGAGCTGAATGTAGTTCTGATCATTATCTTACACTGATTTACAGACATAATAACCCTGTTCAGTACTAAAATCTTTTAATTAATGTTCCTAGAAGCCACTATTGCAGCTTCTCTGAGAGATGCATCTCTCATCTGGGTAAAATAACAGAAAAAGACAAAAATGAAAACAAGAAGGGAACTCAGTCTGAGAAATTCTCTGACAGCTAAAAGATTTCTCACTTAGAGATTAAATAAAATAACCACAACGCTTCCGTCATTCTATCAGTATTATAAAACAATACTGAATATTGTGTGAATGCGCACAGTGCAGAGAAAGGTAAGTATGCTGAAAGCTATAAAGGGAAGAAAGATAAGAAAGAAAGAAAACAAGAGCTAAAAAAGGAGGGCAGAAAGTAAGAGATTCCTTTGCGCCTGGCTTTGTCACCTTGCTCACCCAAGAGGGGGGTGCAAAGCACCTTGGGAAATTACTGAAACCAGAATGCATTGATTTATCCAGGATGATGTGCATGCATGACTGTGTGTGTTTTTTGTCAGAAGGCCTTTGTACTGCAATAAAGAGAACAGCCTGGTCGACATCTGTTTAGAGACGAAAGATAAGAGCGACGGTGTATCAACCCTTCTCTCTTCCTTGCGCTCACTCCTGCCTTCTTCTGTCTTCTAGCATGTAATTAAGAGTCAAAGAAAACCCTTCAACCTCTCCCAGCATGGCTTAGCAACCCACCTCATGCTGAGCTGTTTTAAACCATCTTTTTCTCTCCTGGAAGTGTATTTTGACTGAAACATGATTCTGGAGTCTGAATCAACAGAGACCCCTGAAACATATATATTACCTGTGATCTGAGATGGTGATGGCTTTAACAAAATACTCTCTTTCTCCACACCCTCTTCTCCAGCAGCTCTATAAATTACTTCACATTTATAGAACATCTGGCTGGAAGGCCCATACATACAGTTTGTATGCCACACACGATATCTACAAGGCGCAAACCAAACAAGGATAATTGCTTTCTTGTTCAGACAAATTTTTGTTGTTTGTAAAAAATCTGATTATGTCATGTCTCCATAAGGTCTAGCGAGCCAAATGAGATAGGTGAGGTCTTTACTACAATCGCATGAACTGATGGATATAATTTTAGCTTTGCACTGATTTAATCTTAGAAAATTTAAGTCAGTATACTTTATATATACAGTCATGTGAAAAAGAAAAATTTTCACAAGACTATGTGGTCCTGTGAAAAAATATGTACATTCCATGATTCAATAGCTTGTAGAACCACCTTTAGCAGTAATAACTGGAAGTAATCCTTTTCTGTATGAGTTTACCAGTCTCTCACCTTGTTATGGATTAATTTTGGCCCACATTGTAAAATGCTGCTTCAGTTCATTAAGGTTTGTTTGTGCACAGCTTTCTGAAGGTCCCATCACAACTTTTCACTCAGGTTGAGGTCTGGACTTTAACTGGGCCATTGCTGTGCTTTGGATCATTGTCCTGGTGCATGATCCAATTCAGCCAAGCTTCAGCTGTTGGACAGATGGCCTCACATTTGACTCTAGAATACTTTGGTATACAGAGGAGTTCATGGTTGACTCATTGACAAAGGTGCCCAGGTCCTGCAAATGAGCTTATAGAGTCTGAAATGTAGCTCTTGGGTTTTTTGCAGTTCCCCTGAGCATTGCATGGTTTGACCTTGGGTTAAATTTACTTGGACAACCACTCCTGGGACAATTGCGGCACTGCATCAATGCACACCTGAATGCACCAAACCAGCAAACTGCCAAAACTTCTGCTTTTATAGAGGTGCTCACCATCTGAGGATCAGTTAACCAAGTGTATCTGATCAGCAGCACCTTGTTGCTACTTATCCTGGTAATTACAATGGAAGCAGTAAAGGTATACTTAGTTTTTCACATAACTGTGTTGTCATAAGAAACCTTCCTTTTTTACATAACTGTAATCTCTGCTCTAAGATCCAAGATTAACATCACCGAGTTACAGAACATTCTAATAGCCCCACCATGACATCACCCATTGCTTTGTCAAATCTTGTTTTGAATATTTTTTTATCTTGGATGTTTAAAGGAAAAAAAGAACTGTACATGAAGAATAGTGCTAAGTTATCAGCTAAAGGCAGCAAGCTTGGTTAGCAAGAAGCATTCATACATTGTGTAATTGCATTACACAGACAGAATTGCACACCAATTAGTGCTAAGTAAGATACAGAGAAAATTTTTTTATTTTAATTCACAACAAAACACTGACCTCTAGGACAGGCTGTTAGCATGGTAACCCACACAGTAAATATTTAAAACTTTATTGCATCAAAAATGCTACAAAAGCCTATAGCACCATAAATACAGTTGAGATGTCCAGTTCAGTGACTCAAAGTAGTTTAAGCTGAAGCCAGGCAGACAGCTAGCAGTCAAAACCCAAATAAAGATACCTTCAGGCTTAATAATTAAATATAAATAAACCTTTCAGCTGCTCCTTCGTATTCTCCACCAAGGGGTCACCACAGCCGATTAATCAGCATTGGTAATTTGGCAGAGGCTTTACACCGGATGCCCTTCCTGACACAACCCTCCATGGTGAGAGGGGTTTGTGTCCCCACCTGGGATCAAACCAGGGGCCTTTCGCTTGTAAGGCAAATGCGCAAACCACTACACTAAAAAATGAGGTTGTTTATTAAATCACCCCACATGCGGTTAATATGAAGGTGGGAATTATCTACAGAGTCTGAATATCTTTATTTCTTCTAAAAAGTTTAAAAATTTTAGCACTGAAGTCAGTGGGGACTAACTCACTTTCGGAGCCAGCCTCAAGCAGCCATTCAAGGAACTGCAGTTTTTGGCATGTCTACAGTGCCTTTGTTTTTCAGCCCCAGATGTTTTGCTTAGATAAAAACAGATTTGGTTGTGGTAATTTATTGTTTCAGAGACCTCTGTTGGAATCCCCTGTAACACTGTTACACCTTATTAATGATTGTCTTTGCTTTTGGTCTGAACAGTAGGAACAGCCAATGCATGACCAAATATAAAAATTTCTCAAATCAAGGTTTGACAATCAAGTTCTGAAATAATATGCCAGTCTGTTTTACTCCCATATTAATGTTAAAAAGATGGTTGTTCAGATGACTAAATTCTTAGTTATGGTTAAAACTGCAGCCACTATAGAGGTTACAGTCTTTACTTTCCAGGTATGTAATTTGTAGTCAGCTATAAAGTGAAGATAATTTAATATCACAAGAAAACAATTTCAGGTGTCTTGCAGTGAAGTGCATTATTTTCATATATTGCCTAGAACTTGGCCAGTATGCCTCTGCTTTAAATCTGGTCCTGTGTGACCCCACAATCTTATATATGTTATCAGATCTTCTAAACATCATAAGTATTAACCACACAAAGTTTGGTAAAGATCCAGGAAACAAGTTAGCTCCTATAGCGGCAACAAGTTCTGTAATGGGCAGATGGACAACCCAAGAACATAATGCACAGTGGAGACATGATAATAAAAAAATATATTATAGTAGTAAAAATATTACTTTTAAATGCAAACCTTTTGAAACTCTTTTTTTGCCATACAAAAATATCCAAGGTCAACCACATCTGTAATCATAGTTTTCTCAATAATCAACTATAATATCAGTATTTTGGTTCTTCTGCCCTCTGCGGCTGCACCGTCTTTGGTCATTTGCAGATACTAGCTATACTCTGTAAACACATTTAATGGTGTTCAACCATTGACTGAGTAAACCGCAGTATCGCCTGTCCATCTACCAGCTGCTTACAATGCAGCTGCATTAATAACATATAAAACTCCCACAGTGGACTGACACTTGTGCATGTGTGTGTGTGAGAGAGAGAGAGAACGAGCGAGCGAGAGAGAGAGAGAGAGCGTGCTCCCTCAATTTCTGTTTTTCTGTCTGTCTGGCACCATCTCCCCCTCTCTCTGCTGGTTCAAACAAGGCAAGCAAGGTGACCCTGAATCACAGGCTGTGTGAGTGTGTGCATATGTGTGAGCATCTACTAGTGTGTGTTCATGCGCCTGCATGTGTGTGTGCACATGTACAGTCCCAGTAATTAACACCAGCCACTAATGAAGTCCAGCTGCTCGGCGAGAGGACTAAGTGTGAGCCAAAATCTGCCAGAAACCACTCTCATCCTCTGTCTCTCTCCTCCGACATTCTCCTTCCATCTCTCGCTTTAGTCATCTTGAGCCACCCTTCCACGCCTCCACCTTCTCTTCATTTTATTTCATATTGATCTGCGTTCACTTGTCTCTCCCTCACATGCTCCCTCCATGTCTTCTGCAGTTTCTATCTCTGCATCAGTCTGTTTCCTCTCCTGTGGTTTGCCATCAGTATGAATCTCACTCTACTGACCTGTAATAACCACTATTTTTGCTTCACACTTATAGAGTCATTCTGACAAAGTACAGTATTGCTTTTACTCCTGTTTGCCTGTCTATACCATCTAACTCTCCTGTGTTTTCTTTTCTGTTCCATTATATAATGTTTCCTTCATTTATTTGCTATATTTAACAGTTTCGATTTATGATACATTATAGTTACTATAACAAATACAAGAATACAAATTTGAACGTCTTTTAGATTGTTTTGGGAAACTAACATGCATACTTTTTTCACTTAGAGGGCCAGAACTGAAATTCACTGTATGAGTAAAGTATAAGCGTTTATTTCATACTCCATGCCTTTAGGTAGAAATAGAATCTATTACCAGAGGATGAAAAGGATGATGGTAGATTAGATGTTTTTTTGTTCATTTGTTTTTCAACAGTGCAACCATCAAGTTATTATTTAAGTTCAGTAGCAGTTCCAAGAGAAGTTCAGATTTATGAGCAAATCTTGTAGTGTTACCCCAACTGGCTCAACTTTGCTGTAATATACAGTACCAGTCAAAAGTTTGGACACACCTGAGGGCATAAATGGCTCTCATTATAAAAAACTATGACGCACAAATGCATAAAATGTAACTCCTTTACTATCATACACAGTGAGCATGAAGCCAGAGTGCTAAATTTGTTATAATGTATTTTGGAAAATTTCAATTTCTTCAGATTTGTTCTGAACAAGTGAAATTCATAAGAGAAGTGAGAAATTTTAAAGCTCCATTTCTGATCATCTTGATTACTCTTTGGGTGTTTTTACTGGTGTTTGTGGTTTAATTTTTCTCTCACTGGGCTGTTGATGATTTATCCAAAACAATAAATTAGTAGCAAAGTATGCTGAGACCACAGTACACATATTTCTGGTTCTACATGGCAAAGAATGTTTATTTATATAGCACATACATTACACAACAAACATTGGCCAAAGTGCTGCACAACAATCAATAATACAATTAAAACAAAATAAAAAAAATAGTAAGAGAACATAGTTAAAGCCATAATTAAGACCAAATAATTCAAATAACAACCAATACTTTTAAAAGAAAGGCACATTTGTAAATTTGAACTAAATTAAAAGGCTAAAGAGAAGAGGTAAAGTTTACTAAAATAATCAAATAAAATTAAGAAACAATCCTCTGTGGCTGAGTGTGTCCAAACTTTTGATTGGTCCTGGGCTCAGGAGATAGAGCGGTAGAGAGCGGCCGTGGCTCAGGAGGTATAACGGGTCGTCTTCCAACAGGAAGGTTGGCGGTTCAGTCCCTGGCTTCAACGGTCTGCATGCCGAAGCACTCTTGGGCAAGACACTGAAATCCAAATTTCTCCTGATTTATCCATTGGAGTGTGAATGTGTGGATGATAGTAAAATGTGCTTAAAGGCATAGAATAAAGCGTTGTGTCAAAGGGTGAATCAGGCTTGTAGTAAAAAGCACTTTGAGCGTTGAGTTAGAGTAGAAAAGCACTATATAAGCACCAGTCCATTTACTGTACGTACAAGTAGGTTTGAGAAGCCAGAACCTCTCAAAAAGAACCCACTCTTCTATGAACCCTTAGCCATCTGTTATGGAAAAGAGTAGTGATTTCCAAACTTCAAACCCAAGTGGATAGCCCAGAAACAGAAATACTTAAGAAAATTCCTGGAAAATCTAAAAAAGACTGGTCCATCCTTGCTCAACCCCAAAATGATGGAGCTGTGGATGCAGCACACCAACCATGCTGCAATGCCTTAAAGCAACTAAGTAATTTGTGGTTACTGTGCTGACCAGTTTGATTTTGGTAAAATGTCATTATACAAGAAGTAAATTAGCAAAATCACAAGCTACACTATCAGTCCATCCATTTTCCACTATTGGAAAATTATTGAGAAAAAACGTATTTCAATTCATCTATAAATCTGCAAGACGAATGAAATACTTTTGGTTCCTCCTATTGTTTCTTCCAAGGGTTCGCCATAGTGAATGAATCCATATATTTTAATTCAATTTAATTCAGTTTTATTTATGTAGCGCCAATTCACAACAAAAGTCGCCTCAAGACGCTTTATACTGTAAGGTAACAATTCTACAGTGTTAGAGAGAAAAGCCCAACAATCAGGTGATCCCCCTTGAGCAAGACCTGCATGAAGTTGGTCCCCCACCCAAAGCAAAACTTCGGGAATATAGTCGCATTCGTTTGTGTTGTAAAAACTTTCGTTTGTGCTGTTACCGATTTATAGATATTGCGCATTTTAATTTCGGATGATTACGTCACCCAGCCCCCAATTTGCTCCAAATTGACCCGGGAATGGTCCCGTTTAACCAGATTTGGGATCAGCACTAGTACCCTGGCATATGACCTCCAAGGCTGAGCTTATATCTCCTCCTGAGTGCAAACTGGAGACCTTTACAAGTAAAATTCCAATCAATTATCCAGTACAAATGGTTAAAATATTTAAGTGTCACTCATTAAAAACCCAAGATATGTCAAAAAGGTAGAAAGACAGCGTAGCATTTAATGATTAAAGGTGTAATTTGCCTAAGCCAAGCAGGAGGAAAAAGGTCACCTTCAGAAACCTATCTGACAATCCCACACAGTCCTGAAAATAGTTTCAATTGAGAAAAAAAAAGATAAATTTAAGTATAATTATATTAAAAATATTTTTGCTCATGTTGAGAAGTTTGGAGACAAAGTCAGAGAGGCAAGGCTGAGATGCTTTGGACATGTTCAGAGGAGGGCTAGTGGATATATTGGACAAAGGATGTTGAAGATGGAGCTTCCAGGCAGGAAGAGAAGAGGACGACCACAGAGAAGATTCATGGATGTAGTGAAGGAGGACATGCAGAGGGTTGGTGTGAGGGAAGAGGATGCAAGGGACAGGATGAGATGGAGGCAGATGATCCGCTGTGGCGACCCCTAATGGGAGCAGCTGAAAGAAGAAGAAGAAGAAGAAGAAGAAGTTGAAAGATAGGGTATACTGAACTGAAGTATGCAGCAACTGAAAGCAGAAGTCGTCTTCTTATGTACAATGTCTGTTTAGGAATAATGCTTTTGCAATATTATTAAATTTCTCAAATGTGTTCATGTAAAAACATAATATTGGACTATATGCATTTTAAACACTTATTTTAACTGTTAATTCATCTGCCTACCATATTGTCCATTTGATAATTGCCGAAAGATAAAACAAGCAGCTGCTTATATTTTCTTGCTTTCATGA
The DNA here is from genome assembly GCA_015106775.1 of Etroplus canarensis. Classification (NCBI taxonomy): domain Eukaryota; kingdom Metazoa; phylum Chordata; class Actinopteri; order Cichliformes; family Cichlidae; genus Etroplus; species Etroplus canarensis. The sequence goes on along the minus strand of VUQH01090272.1, from coordinate 3,701 downwards.
TGATTTTGGTGTTGTATTTATGTCTGTGTTGGTGTCAGATGACCCACTTGACCCACAGAGCAGCAGGCGAGTGCTTGATGACACTGTGGTGCTTCATAATGCCAGACCAGAGGATAGTGCTGTTTACCAGTGTGAAGCCTCTAACAGACATGGCAGTATTCTGGCCAACATTAACATCATGGTCATGAGTGAGTTCTATATCCTAATATTATACCTAAAGTAGTTTATAATATAAAAACCTATCATAATATATTCGAGAAACTGTTATGGAAGCCAGATTTCGTTTAAGTTTATTATATTTTAGCAGATACAGACTGTTTTTGGGCATGATTCATAAAAAGAAACACTTACACCCACTGTTTCATAGTCCTAAGGTTTTCTGTGACTTCCCCTGCTGTATCTCATCATTTGACATTTATGATCCTCTTAGATGCTGCCTAATCATTATTTGTCCATTAGCATGAATAAGGAGTCTTCTTCCTAAGCTGAAGTCTGACCTGATCTTCTATTTTGTTGTATCATTCTTTAGAAATTATAATGATCTTTTATTCAAAGCTCCTTTTACTTTACAGCCTCTTATTCACCCAATGGTGACAAAGAGCTATAATACAAGCATCAGTAACAGTTTCAGGGTTCAGTGTCTTGGCTAACTATCCACTTGATGATTGGTGGACAGCCTTGAACAAAAACCCTCTTCATGGATTATATAATTATATATAAAACTATTCAAGGTTGATTAAATGGTATAAATCATTCTAACACTCAGTCAGTGCTACTTGTTAATATTACTTCTAACACGAGTCACCATCTCAAAGCAGTAGTTAAAGGAACAGTATGTAAAATTTAGTAACACCTTAGGTTAGGTGAGTTTGTAGCTAGTACCCAACTAAATACACCTCCCTCACCCCACAACAGAGAGAATTACAGATGATTATACATGAATGAAATCAAGATCTGTATTAATTATTGTACATGTGAAGGATCCCTGGTTTGCAACTAGGAGAGAGACAGAAGTCCAGCCTTGGAAGTCACAAACCACTGTACGCCTGTAAGCCTGGATAAACAGAAGGGTTGCGTCATTAGGTGTAAAATCTGGGGCAAAACATATTTGTAGATTCATCTGCTGTGACGACTGTTTGGGAAAAATAGGTAAAATAGATCCTACTCACTGGTCCTTTACCTTAAATGGAGTATTTTGCTAACAAAGTGTCTACCTATGGAGAACCTCTTGGTTAGCCCCTGTTCTGCTAACTTCTGTAAATCAATATTTCTTTTCATCCTTATATCTGAAAAACATACAGTATATAAATTTGATAGCATGTAAAAAAAAGAGAAAAAAACTCCAGCAGTGTTCAACCAGTACTGAAGTCATTATTCATAAACATAAATAAGCCAAACCCCATTTCCAGGAAAGTTGCCATAGTTTCCAAAATGCAATTATACAAAAATCTACACACAAAAATTTGTGTATATTTACAAATGCAACTAAGTTGATCAGCAAAACTACTGAACATCTTTTTTTGTACTTGTGTCAGTTAAATAAAGTTTTACATTCAAGAGATTCAAGAGCTATTTATTTGTCATTTCAATCACATACAGCTGACGCAGAACATAGTGAAATGAAACAATGTTTCTCCAGGGCCTGGTGCAACATATAAACATACAGACATATGACAGAAAGGGTTTTTTTTTGTATCACAGATTTTTGTTTTTGTTGAATTTTGAGAAATTTCCCAACTTTTCTGGAAATGGGGTTTGTGTATTAAAAAACAAAAAAGATATCTTCCAGGCCTGAAAAGTAAAGCTGGTTGTATAGATGTCCATAGGAAATGGCCCAACTTGATCTGTGACCCAATTAAAGATTTTTTTCCTCAGTCTTTTGTCACAATTGCTATTTTCAGGACTCCTTAAACACAACATGATGTAAATTATGGTCTTATTTACAGTCAGAACGGATGATAAAGCAGGGTGTGTTTTGGGTGGACCTTGTGTCACCCAGCTTCTAAGTCAGATGCAGCACTTGACAACAAGTTGGCAACAGCAAAAATATTCAGCTCAAGGCCTTGATATCACTACCTATTGAGTGATTTCATAATCATTATGTCCTTTTCTATACAGTTGTAATGTGGTTTTTCTCCACATGAAAATAATCTGGCAACATTATCAACTCAGTTCCTTTTTCTTTTCAGATAATATCTAAGCTGTGTGAAATAACCAAAATGTAATGATTGGGTATGCAACAATTACTTTCATTATTAATTATTAATCATGAATTTGTTAAAAAGTTTCATCCTGCAGCCAGTTTTATGTTTTTTTCTTAAGAACTTGCAGATTACAAAAGATAATATTCACATTTGTAATGATGGAACTGAATTAATCAGTGATCAAAATCATGTTAATAACTTCTATGTCATTTAAAGTATTGATTGACAGACTAATAGTTTCAGTTGTATAGCCAGTCTGAACCTGCCAGGGGCACTTGACATGACTAACTCATCTCTGTCTATGGACTGGAGCACACAAATTACTGCTGAGAAAGTTCATGTTTTGGATCAATAGGATTTTGCAGTCTTACTGCAAAAGAGCTGGTGAAATATCTGTATTTTCTTTGACATTTGAGATATTGTAATCTCACCTTCTTCCACTGGTTTCAGATATGCCTCCTCTTATACTGACAAGGGACAAGCAAGAGTATGCTGTAATAGTAGGAGAGGACATCACCATGAACTGCAGTGTTTTCAGCTCTCCACCGTCCAACATCTCTTGGTAAGTAGACCATGACCATAGGAAGAATTTATTTAATTAAAATTTAACATTAAAAGTATAATTAGTATTCACACTTGAGCAAACCTTTTAGATAAAAAATATCCTTTTTATATCTTATATTTATAACAGCCTTAATAGAACTGTCTAAAGAATGAACCAGAGAACAGAATCACAGCAGTGAGTCATGCTATTACTCCCACACTGCTTCAGGTGTCTATGTGACACAGTGGGATATTGACTCTTACATCTGGTTAATGAGATAATCATCTTCTGTTCCTTGAAATTGGGTGAATTGAATTTCATTCGCTCAGTTACAAATCCACAAAAGAGAAAAAAGATCTCAAACAATCCATGACAAAACACTAATAATGCTACACAAATAAGAACAGCAGCCTTTCATTTTGCTGTGATTTAGTTTAGAGTTCAAAGGAAAAATAAAGCATTGTATAATACAGTTGAAACCAGAAGTTTACTTACGCTACACTGTAAAAAAAAAAAACGTAAAAAAACGGTAAATGACTGGCAGCTATGGCTGCCAAACAAAAACCGTAAAATTAAAGTAAAATATCCTAATTCAAATCAAGTGCAAATACATTACATTTACAGAAATTTTCATTAAGAGTTCTGCAGAAAAATACCATTATTTTACAGATTTTTCCTAAATTACCACGATCAAACACCTTCAATGAAGTGAAAATGTAAAGAGTTCTGCAGAAAAATACCATTATTTTACGGATTTTTCCTAAATTACCACGATCAAACACCTTCAATGAAGTGACAATGTAAAGAGTTCTGCAGAAAAATACCATTATTTTACAGATTTTTCCTAAATTATTACGATTAAATACCTTCAATGAAATGGCAATGTAAAGAGTTCTGCAGAAAAATACCATTATTTTATGGATTTTTCCTAAATTACCACGATCAAATATCTT
>VUQH01090271.1:0-12427 GCA_015106775.1 Etroplus canarensis | reverse complement strand
ACATTTAGCTGAGTTTTTTTTTTTTTTTTTTTTTTTTTAAACCTTTTTACCATCAACTTGTGATGAACGACTGAAGAAATAAACTGCCTTGAATTTGAATGACATTTAAGAGGTTCGAGTGCTTTTAGCCTTCAGTCCAAAATTACTGCTGCCGCAACAGATGGGCTTGTCATAGCATCGACTGGGGACTATGCTAGTGAGGTGAAGTGAGGGGAATATTTTCACAGGCAGCTGCAACAGAGGGGGAGGTTGATCAGAGAGGTGAGGTGATATTATATACAGCTGGCTGGCGGACCTAGAGTCAGATGTTTAGTGATGCTGTGTGTAGCCGTAATAAGGTGGGAATTAGATACACTTTTAAATTGCCTTGGAGGATGCCTTCAAGGGATGTCTTCATATGATGCTGCCCGTGGTGCTGAAAATGCCAGGACTGCAACTGATGAAACCTTTCTCCAATCAAAACCATTACCTACAGCTGTACACACTGCTCCAATCTGTGTAACGAGCAACTGATCAATCCATTCGGGCTCTCTTACACGCTCTTCTGGGCTCATTGGTCTGCTCTGTGATGTGTGGAATATCAACTAAGCATGTCAACAGAAAGTACTTTAATGAGGCCTGAAAAGCTATACTGAATGGAAGGGATTACGACAATTCTGGTGACCTATCAGACTTTAATTGTGGTGATATTTTGTTTGGCCATGGGAGCGGCCGTGTGTAGTTGGACATGTGATTTGAGATTGGGGACTTGAATCTATTGACCTGTCAAGATGCTGATATTTTGGCTCTAAAAAGAAGAACTTGCAGTAAAGCTGTTCTGACTAAAATCCCAAGGCAGGTAAGCAGGGAACGTATGTGGCCTGGCAGAATGACAGGGCAGCTGGGACATTTTGGATCTGGACAGTTCTGACCGGAGCAGAGCAGTTTGGGAAGCCAGCTGTTGTTCACCACCTGTCACCCTCCACAAAGGACCCAAAACTACAAAGCACTGCATGCCCCTCTCTACCTCTCTGTGCCCTAACAAATGTAAGCTAATAATCCAATTACAAACCTAAATCGTGGGTGTCGTCTTAAAGCAAGAGAAACTTACAACTTTGCAGCATGAAAAAATAGCATAGCATGAAATTTACTTAAACCATGTTGTGAGATGTGGAGACCACCTGCTACAGAACTGGCTTTTTTAGGTGCGGTGATACATTGAGAACTGGTGTACAACTTAATCGTGGTTTCACAGACTTACTCATTTGTGTTTAGCAGGCTTCAAGTTCTAAAGCAGATGAAGCAGATCATTCATTGTTAAAATTTCTCTTCTAGCATTTTTTTTTTAAATTTGTAAAAGCACATAAGAAGGGGCTTTTTAAATTGGAAAATAATCCACCATGCCTTAGATTGGCTTAGTTATGTTTGTATTCAGAATGATATTTTTGGGACATGTATTATTACTATTATTCCTCTGCCCAGAGGAATTATGTTTTCATCTGTTACAAATCTTGTTACTACTACAGGAACTGACTTGTTTGCTGGATCTTTACCAAACTTTGTGTGGTTAATACCAAGGTCACACGGGGTCAGGTTTAAGGCAGAGGTTAACTGGTTGAGTTCTGGGCATTTCTTTTTATTTAAATGCAGAAGTATGTGCTACTTAGCTTAGACACCTGACAACCCTCTCACTCACAGCAGTATTCATCACGTTTCAGTTCACCTCAGCGTTGCCAAATTAAGGACTCTGTCTCAAGATTTAGCAACTTTTCATAGCCCTTTTTACTTGGAAAAAATTAGATTCAGGAAAAAATACAGTACAAACAGTACAGCTATGCCTTCAGAGGTCTTTCAGAGGTCTCTTGATAAAGAATTCTTCACTGAGAGAGACATATCTCTCTGTACAGCACACCACTCTGTCTCAGACTGAACACCCAGGTGGAGGCTGTGTACTGTGTGTGAACAAAAACAAGAGGCCTTCTGTTGGCTAAACTTTCTCTGAGTAATCATTTTACTTCTAGATATAGGAAAAAGTCACAGGAAAGTCATTGTCCTTAACTCATGTATCTGGGGAATTTTTCAGACAAATCTAGTTAGTCTTGCAAGTGACTAGACTGTTTTTAGGCATACGTATTATGTATTTACCCAGTGGATATCACAATGAATGTATTTGAGACTGCCCTTGGTACTGCGCAGTTTCCAAGATGTGAATGTTGTGATTTGCTTAGATTTAAAGGCTGATTTCCATCCAAGAGGGTGGCCACCTGATAATATCATCAGAAGACTGCACATTAGATGTTGATTTATTGATTTAACCAGCCACAGGCAAATTCCTCAAACAACAGTCATGTGAGAAGTTTTTGCAGGAATCTATGTTGTCATTGGTCTTTCACATTATTATAGAAGAATTTTGGCCCACTCTTCTTTACAATGTTGCTTCAGTTCTTTGAAGTTTGTGGGCATTCATTCAAGTACTGCCCTATAAAGGTCCCACCTCTGCATTTCAGTTGGGCTGAGGTCTGGCCAGTAACTGGGCCACTGCATCACCTTGAGTCTTTTCTTCTTCAGCCATTCTTTTGTAGATTTGTTTTTGCATTGGAATTATTTTTCTGTTTCGTGACCCAATTCTGGATAAGCTACAGGTGCTGGAGAGATGGCTTCACATTTGACTCTAGTGTACAGTACCTTGCCATAAAGAGGAATTTATGGTTGACTCAGTGCTTGCAAGGTGCCCAGGTTCCCTGTCTGCAAAAAAGCCCAAATCATCACCCCTCCACCACCGTGCTTGGCAATTGGTTTGACATGTCTTTTTGCTGATATGCTGTGTTCTGTTTTCTCCAAATGTGGCACTATGCATTATGGTGTCATCTGTTCAATGCACATTGCTCCAGAAGTCTTGTGGTTTGTGCACCTGTAACTTTGTAAAGCTTGGTAAGTTGACCATTGTTGGGAGTCTTAAAATCAGTTAAAAGAGGCTGAAGAGTTGTCATTAACTTCTGGGCTCTCCCTGTCTCACCTCCCGTACTGCACTCTACACTGATGACAGCAGAGGAGACAAACAATAAGAAAAGCTATCATGACCCCACATAGCTGCAAAATATAGAAGACACTGTCAGACCTCCCTGACGTGAAACATGGGCACAAAAATGGGTAAATGAAGAAAATAATAATTTAAAAAATATTTCTTGTATCATCTTTATCTTCGTATGAGTGCAGTGACTTCCATGAGGAGGAAATAGTTATGGCAGGGAACACACTGAAGTTATAGCTTTAGAGTTTTCTTTTGACTTGTGTGTGTTTTATCTTTTACATTTTCCAAAATTTAATGCTTGAACTAGTTTGGCCGAAACTGCACTTCCCAATCAATCATCTGACAGGTACCCATTATCCTTGCCTACAGGCTTTTAGAAGCTTAACCTATTTTTAAGAGCCTCTGTCTCATAGTCTATTTTAAATCCAGTGCCCACTCCCCAGCAGATTCTAACCTCCCTCAAAAATCCTTTTATAGGCAGTGAAAACAAGGGCTGGAATAGTCATTAAACTTTGCACTACCCTGTGGTCCCTACTGGGTTCATATCCTATTTTCCAAAAACACACACCTCATCTAATTTCCTGTTATTGGTTTAATTAATCCCTTACAGCCAGTTTCACATCAAATTACATCCAGTACTGGCTTCTATGTTTACCCATTGGACATAGTGGCTGCTAGTCAAAAGTTCAGTGACCAATTTTAGACATTTCTTCAGAAGATTTGGCTTATATTCCTCCTCTGCTGTGGATTGGCTAAATTCAAGTGTTGCTGGACTATTGCTAATTTGTAAAAGGTCAAGTTAAGTGCCAAGTTCATAAGGACCAAAGGAGCTTGTCAAAGTTGGAAGAGAAAAATAGTTTTTCAGTTTAGCTCAGACTTTGAAAGCTCAAAGGGCTAGATGCATTTGCATACTGTATACAGAGAGATTTATCTACATATAGTTACCACAGGCAAAAGAACAATTTGCATATAGCTGTGATTAAAGACACTTACTTGTTGCACAATTTCCAATAAGTCTTTTTTTCAACCTTTTTTAATCTTAGAAACAGTCTTGATTCTATATTAACATATCCCATGTCTCTAAGATCAAATTTATTGTAAACCTAATAAATCCCAACTGTTTGTATAAACCTAGTTATCCATTTCTGAAAGTAGTGTAAGTGGTCTACATTCAACACTTAACTGTTCTACAGAGGAGTTTCAGAGTTTACTCACCAGCATACAAACATGTACTAATATACCAGAGGATATGGATCCGCCATGCACCTTGGGGTTTAGTGTTTTGCCTAAAGATAGTTAAGGTTAGACAATCCAAATGAGTCCTCAAACTGTTGAGCAACTGAAATCTATATTAATCAGAATCAGAATCTTTATTGTCATTGTCCAAAAGAGCATTGAAAATATATGCAATCCCATTCAGTGTAAAAGGAGCAATCTAACTAGTCTACTACACATTTTCTATATTTACAAAGAATAAAAAAATGTTTTTAAAAATATAAAAAATATAAAAAATATGTATGTATATAAAACCGTGTTTGCTTGATAAAAACCCAAATGTTAAAAGCATGATATCAGATCAGAAAAAGTTTTAATCTAATTACTTCAACCAAGTGGTTAACATGCCTTTTTCCCAACTTTTTTTGAACCTTGTAATTCATTCCTGCAGTACAATATCCTCATAACAGAACATACCAAATGTGCAGTATAGTAATATTGCTAACATTACAAGTACATCTCATAATTCTTTCACAATTTAATTTGCATAGGTAAATTTTAATATATTCCATATTCATTACATGTAAAGTAAACCATTTCTACCCTTTTTTTTGTTTTTTCCAAAAAAGTATTTACAATGCAGGAAAGTCTGGCTTCTGAGAAGTTTCTTAATTTTATACATTCAATATTTGGTTGGGCCCCCCTTGCAATGAATAACTGCATTAATGCAGCATGGCATGGAGGGGATCAGCTACTCCTGATGTGTTAGTGAAGCCAAGGCTGCTTTGATAGCAGCCTTCAGCTGTATTATTGTATTTTTGTTTTGGTTTTACTCATCTTTCTCTTGACTTCAGGTGAGTTTGCCGGACAATCAAGCCCAGTAATAACATGGTCAGCACACCATGGTAGTAGTTTTGGGAATGTGGGCAGGTGCAAGATTCTGCTGGAAAAGAAAATCGGTATCTCCATAAAGCTTGTCAGCAAATGGAAACATGAAGTGCTCTAAAATCTCCTGCTGGACGACTGACCCTTTCCTCCCACACTTTTCCCTTCCAGTCAACTTTCTCTTAATATGCTACATTAAAGCAGTCTGAACATCCAGCCTTTGCAGCAATGACTTTCCATGGTTTTCTCAACTGTCATCTGGAAAGCTGTTTTCCTAATGATTGTGGTTGCATGTACTGAACTAGACTGAAAGATACATGGTATTTATTCTGCTGGAATAGCAGTTTCTTCAACCTCAAAATGAAATCTTTTAATGCTTTCAGATACTGATTTCTCATTTTCATGAACTATGACTCATAATCATCAACTTAATTTTTTGAATTAAATTATGAAAAAAAAGAATCTTTTCACAGGTTAATTACAGAACATTCAGATTGAGTGGTCTGCTCCCACTGTATACCTATAAACAATGTTGAACTTTGGCAGTTGATGCTTTTTATTTTTAAAAAAGAAGGAAATCTTTGCTGGCACAGACATGGAGATAATATGGAAGGTGGACTTAGCTTCTGGGTGCAGTGTCCTTCATAGTGCAGTGGTTTAAACATTCACCTCACATGCAAAAAGTTCCCTGGTTAGTAACAGGGAGATGACACAAGCTCAGCCTTGGAGGTTACAAGCCAATGCTTTTAGTGCCGGTCCCAAGCTCAGATAAATGGGAGCGTTGTGTCAGGGAGGCCATTCAGTGTAAACATCAGTGCCAAATCACATATGCGGGTTTGTACGTTGTGGTCACCCTTTGGGGAAAAAGCGAGAAGCCAAAAGCACCTTCTTCATTTACCCTCTAGGTCTGAAATGTAAGGCCAGAGCAGAAGTGTCTTAAACATGCAATCTTTCTAATGGCCAGCAGGGAGGTGGCTTACTTTGTGGTTTACAAGTCAGTACTGTATAAGTTGTCAGATTCTCTTGGGTACAGTCAAATTCAGTCCTCCCTTTTGGTGCCTGTTTTCAAAAAGCTAGGATGCTGATGGCCAACATGTTCAGTTCAAGGCTTCAAAAATGGGAATTTGTTATCGGTGCATGTTTGGCACTGTGGTTACAATCATATTTTAAAATCAGTTTATGGGCACGGGCTTCTCCAGTATGAGTACCTCCTGCTTGTTATGTTGATTAATAAACTACAACATTAACTGCAATAATAACTGGGTATTAACTATACAATCTATATATAAATACTACTGTGTAAAGAAAAAACTGTATTTATTGCTGTGTAATAACTATGCATGTTCTGATTTATGACCTTAGTCACTCCTCCCTCTGGCTATTATACTGTACAACTCCTTTCATTAATAACTGGACTTTCACCTACCTGCCTGTAACGCGAATAATTTCCCCCCTGGGGATTAATAAAGTATTTTGATTCTGATTATAAGCTCAAAAACAAACAGACAACATAATTTTATAGAAAAAAAGATTCATTTATAAATCATGATTAACTGATAATGAATACAACTATTGGTTGCAATGCTGCTTTTGTTTTCGGTCAACACATTTTTAATGCCGAGCAAAGAATTCACAACCTACATTGCTGAGCTCTGATGCAGTATTAATCTAGTTTGAGAAATGCATAATTGGTCTGTCTCAAACTCCTCTCCCAACAGGTGGTGCATCATGGTTGTGTAAAACTTTGCTTCTGAAAGAAAAGCGATACTAGAAGTTGTGAGGATCAACTAACTGTGTTGTCAATGAGCAAACCAGCTGTGATAACAGACTGCTCATTCCCGGTCATCATCGACCCATTAAACAGTACCTCATTAGATTCATTAAAAGCAACTCTAATGATTGAATTTTGCAGTGCTCAATCGGTTCACTGTTCCTGCTGTATTCTTTCACACATAGCAGCCCACCATGTCTGAATTCTCACTGCTATGAAAATCTACCATGCATAATATTGCCTTATTAATATACCATTTACCTGCAGTCATTCTGTCTCTGAAATAGCATTGTCACAGCAGGAGTTCTGTTTTTTCTGCTCATTTTTGTTCATTTTCTACATTCAGGAGCAATGTTGACACATAAAGCAGCTATTAAGAGCTAATCACCGTCTGAATGTTTGTGACAACATTTTTCTTTTACTATGATTTCTGGAGTAAGATTAAATTGTTAAGACAGTGTCATTGGCTGGAAGGTTGGTTAATGTTGGTAAAGCTGACCCCATGAAGTTTATCTATGAGTTAGCTTAGCTTTAAGAGTGCTTTTCAACTGAAATGATGAAATAAAATGAGATTTATGTAATAACAAAAAGTGATATAATAACTACATCAAAAGGGCAAAATGTTTGACTGGAATAAATTATGTAGTTCATTTTTGGTTTGTAAGTGGCAAGAACACAATGGAGTCAAGGTGGTGTTATTTAAGAATGGGTGAAATGTGATTTTATAATAGGGCATTTAATTTGTTTTTGTTTTGTTTTCTTTGATTTTAGAATTTAGTACATTCATAGTCCACTCATACTTAGTACAGACTAGTCATTTCATGGTTGACTACACTGAAGAACCCCCTACCTCCCGAAAAGTCTAAAAGTAACAAAAAACTCAATCAAAATTGAGTATAACCATTGTAAAAATAAGTGTGTTAGAGTATTTTGATGAAGTCAACCACACTGTTCAAGAATAATTCAATACTTTAAATGTGGCTGTGTACCACTTTGTGCCATTGCACTCACACACTGTCAAATTACTTAACAAATTGTGGCTAACTCTAGCAGTTCTACACTGTATGGTTAGCACAGCAGCCTTCTTTCCTTGCAGGTTACTGTTCATGTGCATGTGCACGGTGTGCACAGCAGTGGTGTGGAGATAGCATACTATGAGTTTTCCTGTTTTATTAAACTACAGTAGATGTAGCAGGAGTTTACAACCTCCCTCGATCATCTAGACTTTCCTTGCTAATGTGCTAAAGGAGTTGTAAAAAGTCTCTGCACAGGACACTTTAACTCTACATCGCACGATGGCCATGGTGAGTAGCTAAGATGATAAATAACTAATTTGCTTATTTAATTGCTAATGTAACCTCTGTTTCTACACATATCTGTTCATGCGTATGATAATGTGCCAATCTTAACTGAGCTCAGAGCAGAGCAGTTGAACCAGTCAGGAGCAGCTTGTTTAGCATGTTAGTCCCCCATCAGTCTCTTGTCAAAGACTGCAGATTTATCCATAATGTGTTGCACAGGCCTCTTGGCTTGCCCAGCTCCTGCCTTTCCTCCCAGGACATGGACATGCACGTGAAAGTGACGGAAACTATAGATTCCAGTGGCACAGGCCACAATGGACAATCCTTTAGGGGACATAATGCTGATTGAGATGTAAGGAGAGAGATCACTTTCACTTTGGTGGGTTTCAATTGATTCAGTAGAATTGATTTTCGGATTTCACAATACAAGAACTGCTTGTCCAAAATGTTCAAGATATCAGTGAGGACATTCAGCTGGGACAGGTATGTGAGCCTCTTTTGTGTCATGGTGAACCTTAAGCATGTTTTTAATTGCTGCAAATTAGAGGACTTGGATGAGGCCACTGATAATGAGTAAACACACATACTACTGCAAAAGGAGATGATGCTTCTTAATTCACTGGTCTTCTGTTTTGCTCATTTTAGAAGCTGGTAGGTAAGTTTCACTGCTGCTGCTATAGTTTGTGACATTTATGAAAACTAATTACATATAGCTCATTCTAAGTGATGCACCATTTCCAGCTACTGGGGACTAGACTATGTAATGTTATTTGACAACGAAGCTTGGCTATTTAGTCTAGAACAGTAAAATGTTCTGGGGTTTGTGTCACCTGACACTAATCTCAGGTGAAAATCACACAACGTTAGTGTTGTAGGGTTAAGAAAAAAAATCATTTATATTTGTTATTTATCACAACTTCTTAAATCATGCATTTAAAATGTTTATTTATCTTCTTTTTGCATTTGGCAAGGGGTACTGTGATGTCTGCCTTGAGAGACAGGGGGGGTACAGCACCCACAGCACCCTTACTTTCCCCAGCCTTGCCCTTGAGGTTCTCAGACTCTGAATTTAGATTTTATAATAGCTCCCCTTAGAGAGACAGAGTTCACTTACTTATCTGTATCTTTTGCCTTCAATCTTTATGCCTCACATCACCATAGAACAGGCAGTGAGTGGTCTTCATTCAGACTTGGTAGAGTTACACTGCAGCTATGCAGATTAAGATATGCTTGCTTTAGCTCTTCCTATTCAGACTTGTACTATTCAGTGCACACTGAGGATTTGGAAGAGACCTTTGCTTCCAGATAATTTTTTTTTTCAAAACCTTTGCTTCTTTGTCTTTGTCTGCTACATTTCTTGTCTTTTATGTTCTACATTTCCTTCAAATACTGCTTAGTTGAATTCATTTTTTACAGGGCTGCATACAGATTAAAATGGCAGCATGCCCTAGGGGATTCAAGTGGATAAAGAATACATGAAATGTAAAGTGCATGTAGGCTCACAAAGCCAATGCACTTTCTTGAGAAATATATTTATATTTTGTTTAGTCTACATCAGTAGAGATTTTGATTCAAATGAGAGGCACATTTTTAAGGTCCAAGTTGTCAGTGTTATTGAACAGGATTGTGACGACCTGAATGGTATCAATTATAGTGGAGCTTTCTTTGATTGTGCACTTTCTTGATGTTCATTTTTGCTACTAGATTTAATCCGTAAGAAATCACTAAAATACAAGTAAAACCTAAAACTCTGTGTGTGTGTGTGTGTGTGTGTGTGTGTGTGTGTGTATAAAACGTATGTATAGCTCACTCCTCTTCATTCTCCATGTGTCTTTACTGTTCTTGGATGTCGTGACAGAGCCCTTCCCAGCTGTTAGACCTGCTAACTAGAATTACCCAGCAGTATGATTTTTCACATGTGCAGTTATTAGCATTTCAAATAGTTTAGGTTTCACAAAATTATTGTGATAGGCCTGTTATGCACAGGCAACCTGTCCAGGGTATACACTGCCTCTCACCCTATGGCAGATGGGATAAGCTCGAGGCCACCGAGACCCTGAATTGGATAAGCGGACAAAGACGGATGGATAAATGGATGGAAACTATTGTACCTCATGATGTTTGCCCATGAAGTTTTTCCCACATGATGTTTGTGCTTGTGGATTGTGGATTATAGACCCCATTTCCAGGAAAGTTTGGATGTTGTCTAAAATGTAATAAAAATAAAAATCAGTGGTGTTAATTTGCAAGAACATTTATGTAACTGAAAAAGTATAAAGTATTTTCAATAGTTTTACTGACCAACTGAATTGTATTTTATAAATAAACACAAATTTAGAATTTGATGGTTGCAACACTTTCAACAAAAGTTGGGACAGAGGCATGTTTACCATTGTGTTACATCACCTTTCCTGTCAGTAACACTTTTTAATAGTTTTGGAACTGACGATACTAATTGTTGTAGTTTTGCAGTTGGAAATCTTGTCTACTTTTGCATGATATAACACTTCACCTGCTCAACAGCCCATGGTCCATTGGCTGTTTCTCCTGCTCATGATAGGCCATGCATGTTCAGTACACGCTGAATTGTCTCTAGGAAGTCATGCTGTTGTAGCCTGTGCAGAATGTGGTCTGGCATTATCCTACTGAAAATACTGATTGCATTGATGTCAGGGATGTCACTTTGATGGAAATAAGTCTCTTTAAAATCCTAATATATTTTAGAGTCAATGTTAGTTTCACGTATAGTACATGCGACTCAACCGTGCCATGGACACTGATTCAACCCAATACCATACCATCTTGCTGATAACAATCTCAGTGGTCTTTTTTATTTTTTGGTATGGAAAACTGTTTTTTTCCCTGAAAATCAGCTGAAGTGTGGACTCTTCTGACCACAACACGCAGTATTTCAGTTCAACTAAGATGAGCTTGGGGCCAGGGAAGTTGGTGGCAATTCTGCAGAGTTAATGTTTGGCTTCCTTCTTGTATATTGAAGTTTCAAGATGCATTTCTGCATGCAGTGATGGACTGTGTGAGCCCTTCGACAATACTGCCTAAAAAAATGGCCATCCCAGTATGACAAATATAGCCACCTGGACTAAGCAGTAATATGGGAAAGCATAGTCACTTCAAAGATCACGCCCATTTATCAGTAGGTTCTGACCTTGCTGTTTATGTACTGAGATGTCACAGAGTTATCTGAATCTTTCCACAATATTATTCACTGTAGACACTGACATATAAATTCCAGTTACAAATTTTGGCACAAAGAAGTGAGCCACAACCTATCCTTGCTTGCGAACACTGAGTCTTTGATAGATGCTACTTGTATACCCAGTCATGATACTTCACCCACTCAAGATTATCCTCCTTAATGCAGAGTCTTCCAAATCGACGTTACTTGAACATTTTATGTACTTTTTATTCCTTGCCTGCTTTGATGGATGGTACTTTTATACAAATGTATTAATTGGTGATTTATTTACTTTTATTTAATGTCATGCATAAAATTAAGGCATGTATACTGGTGGGTCCAATGTAAAACTGTTAAAGTTTTTAAATCAGCTTCTAAATCAGCTTTCCCATGCAACAAACTTTGTTGGACTTTAAGATTTGACTTCAGTAAGGATGGTATCAACAGGCTCTCGTGCTCTTCAGTATATTTTATTGGTTCTCATTTAATTTTCATACAGGTACACCAGACTTCTTGGGAAGCAGTATGATTACCGAGTCAGTTATACTGGAGAAAAGTTGAAATGAAATGTAAAATGAATGATCTCAGACTTATGCAAGCATAACGTTGGATGCACTGGATGTCTGTCAAACTTTGCACATTTACATTATTTCTCCACTCACCTTGGTAGTGCTGCCTATTTTGTCAGTTCCCTCAAAAATTCAACTCACTTGTGGGTGGGGTGTTTTTTGATGTGAGAGTATGCATAGACAGGAAACTGTTCATATGCAATGCTGATGATTTTTTTTTTCTACATGTGAAGTCGGTGCTTAACATTTTATCTCTCAACAAGTGTGTTCACATTTATGCCAACTACTGATTTTTCCATTAAGAAACTAATGTAAGACTCTTGCCTGCATCTGTTTCTTTTTTTTTTTTTTTTTTTTATTTTTTTAATCTTTTGTTTTTATCTTTTTTTTTTTTTTTTTTTTTTTTGCCAAAGGGCACCTTGTTCAGAGTGTCGGCACAACAAGGACAAAACAAGCAGCAGTATTTTGTGGATAAAAAAG
>VUQH01090269.1:37541-58787 GCA_015106775.1 Etroplus canarensis | reverse complement strand
ATGATACTATGTGTCAGTATTTTCTCTGTTTCCCTGTTTCTTCAGCTGTTATTCTGTCTGGTTACCATTTTGGGGTTTCAGCATGGATGCACTTATAGAATGGTATAACATTTTTGAGCTATATGAGACCTCCTTCTTCTTCCAGCTGCTCCTGTTAGGGGTTGCCACAGTGGATCATCAGCCTCCATCTCACACACACACACACACACACACACACACACACACACACATATATATATATATGTATATATACAAATCACAGATGGTATAATCACTGGCATTATTGCTTCACTGAGTTGATCATAAGTTTACACATCTGCTGCCCCCTGTAGACAGTTTCTTGTGAAACTGTCTGACTGAAGGTTTTTGTAAAGCCTCTCTGATTACTTAAACCACTGTGACTCTCTGGCACAGTAATAAACTGCAGAGTCCTCTGGCTTGGAAAGTCTCAGATATGTCATGCTGTTGCTGTTATCTTTACTGATTTCCACACGTCCTCTCAAACTGCTAACATAGCTGTTACTACTGGAAGCTGAATAGCCAATCCCGATCCATTCCAGTGCTTTTCCTGGTTGTTGTCTTATCCAGTGCATAGCACAGCAGCTAAATGTGAAACCAGATCCTCGACAGGAGAGATTCAGAGTCTCTCCAGGCCTTTTCACTAGTGGACTGGAAGGAATGGACTCCATACTCTGACCTGTAACACCTGATGTGATGAAAGGAGAGAGAAATCAGTGAGACGCAAAGTATCGTGGTACCACTGACTGACCATCAGCTGATGTTTCTTGTTGAATAATGAAACATTAAGAAGCAGAGTGGAACTCACAGGGCACTGAGAATGCGACCAGTATCAGAGCGAGTGTGTTCATCATCCTAAAGGGAGGAGATACTCCACTGCTACTCCAATGATCAACACAAAGTCAGGACAAGTCAGCGGGACAGAAGTACACTGTACACACTGAAGATTTGCATCAGGATATTATGGAGAGGAAGTGGCTCTTGTGCTGGCATCTTATAATTTAATAAAATCATGCCTGATTTACCCATTATGAAAAAAGTTCTAAAGTTGGACATTTTAGGAAAGGACATTCAATTGATTATAATGTTTTAAGTTTAACATATTGCTTCTAATTAAAAATAAAAAAGCATGATGTACCTTAAAGCTATTATTATTATTATTATTATTAATATTATTACTTGATATGCTATAAGAGGCTAAATACATAGTAGACACCAAAATAATCAACACTCTCACTCTTGTTGTTCTTCATTATATTTTTGAGCTCCTACTGCACATTATGGGTTTTTGTGACTTTATCAGTGACGTGTTCTGATCTCACCAACTCACCACCAGTCTTATATGACAAAGGAGAAAAGACAAGAAGTGAGATGCTGAATTCTTTGATGCTCCACTCACAGTAGAGTACTCAAGTAGACTATTGTAAAGCAAATTTCTAATCTGCTAGTAAGTGTTTGTAGATTTTGTTATTCAAAAACTGGGGCTGGAGCAATAAATCAGTGGAGAAGTTGTGTAATGCTAATTTAAAAAATCCTGTTAACTGTATTATCTCACAGATAATACAGTTAATTATTGACATGATTGGGAATAAAAAAGAATAAATAAAAAGAATAAAAAGAACATCCTTGAGAGCCTGAGTCAGATGTAAAGATGGGAAGGAGGTCACCAGTCTGTGAAAAAAGAAATGTCTGTACACAGGAACAAAGACAAATACCAGGCAGCACTACATTAGGACATGACTCTGTATTGGAAACCATTTTTTGGGATCAGAAACACTTATCAAAAAAACAAACAAATAAAAATGAATTAATGCATGTCAAAACTCCACCAGCCAAAAGAAAAAATATATGAGATCCAGAAAAGCCACTCTCTCTCTACAAAAGATTAAGAGGCCTGCACAGAATACATTCATGTAGAACATTTAAAATGTTTGATACACGCGTATCACCATGGGTACTTATGAGTTAAAATGGGCTGAGGTTAAGCAGGAAACTGTCCTGTGGTCTGATTGATTCAAATAAATTTTGTGGAAATCATGGACCAACATCATTCAGGAGCAGCATTTGTATGTAATACAACAGCTTTTGTGCAATAGAGTTTGCCAAACTACCTGCCTATCACATTCTATGAAATGAAACATACTGTAATAATGGCATATGTGTTATTTTTAGAGCTTTAAATAATTTGCAAATTACTGCATTCTTTTTATTTACATTTTACACAAGGAGTGAACTTCTTCAGAAATACAGTTGAATAATTTGCAATTAAAATCCTGACAGACTTCTGCAGGTGCTTAATTATGTTTCAGTTCTGACTTGTCAGCCAGTTTCAGACTGGTTTTTCATCACTCCATCCTAAACTGAGTAAGAACATTTGAATTTGAATAGAAAGAAATGTCAAGATGTTTCTGTGTTTATGAGCACATTTGCATTGCTGGCTGAACATTTTTGGGTGTGTGTTTAATTTCAGTTTCAAAGCCTGCTTCTATTTTAACTATTTCATATGCAAAATAGTTCTATCACTCATCATTAGCCAAGCAACTACAGTAATTAAAACTGGCCCTTTACAGGAATTGCATTTTAAGGTAGCCAAAAAAATTACACACCACATCATTATATTGTGCCTTCTAGAAAATTCAGAAAATAATTAATATTTTAGACAATTTGTCAGTGTTTCTCCTTATTCATCTTTTTGAGAATGTGTGCAAACAAAACATTATAGCCACTTCAGGCCTGGACACCTAATGATATTTAAATTATGCGCAGTGAAATGTGAATCTCTTGTTTCATCAAAGTTTATTTGTAGTGCCAGTGGTTTCAAAACAGTTTCACATCTGCAGGTGTTGTACCAGAGGCATGCAGAGAAGGGGGAAGTGACACTCTAAAGATGATAATGCATGGTTAGAAACTGTAGAGCTTAACTGGTAACAGAAGCTTACAGTACGATGACTTCAGTGTCAGTACTTTTTGTTCTGTGTATCAGCTGGCAGCTAAATCTTTAAAAGCTTTTGCTAAATATTACACATCATAACTAAGATTAGGTTTCATTGAAACTCTGTCAAAGTGCTTCACATTACAAGCCGTGTCCACCCATTGATTCACATTTATACATGGTAAAGAGAGTACTGTAGACACAGTACTCTCTTTACCAGACGTACACACTTCTATTTGGGTGCAGTAAAGGCAGTTGCTTTACTAAAAGAAAAGGTCCGGTCAGCAGTAGGGCAAAAACATCCAGCTCACCATCTGGATATCTGCACTAGGATTTTAAGAGGGCGGAGTTTATATGTTTGACTGACTGTACAAAGGTATCTAAATGTTAGATGGATGATGTGCTTCCACTAGTTTCACTAATAAACGTGTTCACTTGCTGCTGCACTTTCCGAAAGTAAGACTTTTCTGCTAATAGTGATTGTTCTCCAACATCCACACTGTCCTTATGATAAATAAGAAGAAAAAGTATACATCTTTTTATATTTCTAATGTTCTTTGGCAGTGAGAGGCAAAACACAAGAAAACATAATTTTCATAATTTGAACTTGTTAGGTAACCAGCTGGCTGACAACCATTCTTGTTACATTTATGGCCTTATCACCCCAAGCACACCTGATTTTGTTTGATCTTAGAAGCTGAGCAGAGTTGGGCCTTTTGTAAGTGGGGGTGGCTGTGGCTCAGGAGGTAGAGTGGATCATCTTCAAATCAGAAGGTTGGTGGCTTAATCCCTGTGTGCTCCAGTATACATGCCAAAAGTGTCATGGATCAAGACACTGAACCCCAATACATCCATTGTAGTGTGAATGCAAGCATGATAGTTAAATGTGCAAAGAATAAAGAACTATGTGAATGAGACTTGTAGTAAAAAGCACTTTGAGTGCTCAGCTAGAGTAGAAAGCACTATATAAGTACCGGTACTATTTTACTGGTATCATTGAGCCTTGTTGTCAAATGCTCCTTTAAATGCTCAAGGCCAATCTGAGAATATTTCAAGCATGATTTTTGTTGCTTTCATTAACATATTTTCCAAAAGACATCAAGACATGACTTCACTGAGATTATATTTTATATGGTGATTGCAGTTAATCTGTTAAATAAACACATATTATTTTAGATACATTATCTGATGCATGGTCTAATAATTATGATCAGATTTTTTTCCTGAATATATTTATTCTTGCGACCTTATTGATCATGTGCTTATTTATTTCATTCATACAACACATCACGTAGTGCAACAAACATTGCAACTCTAAATGTGATGATTTAACATTTAAGAATACATGTAGCTTTACATTACAAAAACAATGTGCTCCTTCATAGTGTGGGTTATTTTCAATACATCTGCAGATTTAGTTAAAGACAATACATGTTATGTTAATTTTAAGGCACATTTTTTTAGTCCAACACACTGTTTATGTCTTAACTAGACACACAGCTGTGTACGATGTAGCACATCCTTTTCCAGAGTGCATAATTTTGCCAGAGCATTGTTTTATGTGGTTATATAATAGCCCAGTGCTCTATATTTTCATATAAAAACCATGTAAGTGTTGTAGGCAGTCATTGCTTTTGCTGATTGCTTGCATGTAGAGACTGTGGCAAATCCTTTGCATTCACTGAGATTTAATTTAATAAAACAATTCTTGTTTTGCTGCATATGCAATGAATGAAGATTATGCATAGTAAAAACTGATGTTACAATTTGGAATCTTTTTTATGTGAGCACTAATGTTTGCAATAACAAAAATGTGAAATTGTGTATATGCACAGCATTTAAGCCTATCTTTCTTTTCCAGACCAAAGCGGCAGAGATAATCCATATGTGACATCCCTCCTCTCGGCTGGCGTATGCAGACCACAGCTGATCAGAGTTTACACACAGAGAGAGACAACTGCTGGCACTGAAAAAAGGAGGCAAATTAATTTTTAACAAAGAAATTCACCAAGACAAGTATCCCAGGATCTTGACTGAATCTTTCATCATGAGTCTTAAACAGCCCTGCATCTTTCTCAGAGGAGGAAAAAGAAGACAAGTAAGTCAACATTACAATGATTTTATATCATTTGATATTGCAGTTTGACACCATGTCTTTATGTCAGTTTTGTCCTATTCACAGTGCATGTCTTTGTCTTACCTCAAATGAATTAAGAATTTTTTTTCATTATCATTGGAAGTGTAAGAGTAATTTTATAATAGTATTATAGTCATTATTTTATCATATCATTTTAGGTTAATGGAAAAAGAAACTGGAGTAGAGGCCAAATGGCACTCTTTGGGAACATTTGGAAATCAATTTAGAGTAGAGGCCAAAGGCAATCAAAGGCAATCTTTTTACCTGGTACATTACCAGGATGTTTTGGCTCTCAGTTACTTCAAATACACTGTCTTGTATTTCATAGAAACAAAATATTTTATATACAGCTGAAACATGCATATGTTAAAGCATGTTAAAACATGTACAATAAGGGAATAAAGCAAGTACATATTGAACAAAGGCATAATTTCATGCAGTGCATCTCTTCTTCCTCTTGTTTCAGCTGTTACCTTTAGGGGTTACCAAAGCAGGTCATCTGCCTCCATCTCACCCTATCTCTTGTATTCTCTTCTGTTACACCAAGCCTCTGCCTCTGTCCCCCTTCACTACATTCATCAACCTCTGTCATCTTCCTCTTTTCTTCACCCTAGACAGGTTACCAGTCTTTCACAGAGCTAAGACAGAAAGACAAAAAAATATGCATGTTCACATTCACGCTAAAGTCCAATTTTAGAATTACCAATTATAAATTGGATGAAAGACTTGCATGTCCGTAGATTGTAGGAGGAAGTTGGAGACCCAGAGAGAACCCATGCAAGCACAGGGAGAACATAAAAACTCCACAAAGAAAGGCCCTAGTAGACTAGTAGATTCAAACACTGGACTTTCTTGCTTTCAAAATAGAATAGAAGAGAATAGAATAACTACTTTATTGTCATTCAGAATATACACCAGTTAGCACACATTGAAATGAATTTTAGTGCACTGACTCGCCACTGAACCGATTCAACATAAAGTAGTATAAGTATACTACATTAAATATAAATATAGCAAAGTGAAAAATACAAATACAAAGATACACAGATACATAGATACATACATGCATGCATACAAAATTTGTGCTAACCACCACACTTGGCTTAAAATAATTTATTGCATTAATTGTTAAAATGTAAAATAAACAGTTCAAAGTTATATAGGCTCACATGTCTCACTGGCACCAGGCAAAACGAATGTGTTTTGGGTGTCCTTATTACACAGAGACCTTAATATTTTTCTACAATACATGATTATGTATTTATATACAGAGCTTAAGGAGTCTTGCAGAAAGACTTGTGCTTGACTCTTGCTATGACCATGCTTTTAGGTAGACTCACTGTGAATGTATTGCGTGATTTGGTGACATCTGAGAACAACAGATGAAAAGTGTTTTGGGGGAATTTAGGACAATGTTTACAAAATAGGTCAGTTTTGTGGTACTTCTAAAGCATACTAACGTCCATTTATATTTACACTATTTTGCAGTCAAGAGAACTTACACCTGATGAGATGGAAGGTACTTTTTTATCCTTTCATATTTATGTATTGAGGTGTTGTACAATCATTTTGCAATTCTCAGTTTCCCTCAAACTGTATGTTCTGCAGAGTTACGAGAAGCTTTTGTAGAGTTTGATAAGGACAAGGATGGTTTCATAAGCTGTAAAGACTTGGGGAATCTGATGAGGACCATGGGTTATATGCCAACCGAAATGGAGCTGATAGAACTGAGCCAAAACATCAATATGAACTGTAAGTAATGTAAAAGCAAAGGAGAGCACACCTGTAACTTATTAAATAATCAAAAAAAACAGCTCTAACCACAAATTGAGGCAATAAAGAACACATGTAGTCATTTTTAACCTGAATATGTTGTCAAAATTTTATAAACAGCAATCTGCAGTCTCTTGATGTCATCTGACATACATTCTAGGCAAAATTATAAAGTTTGAAGTTTGTTGATGTTTTTCGCAATATAGATATTAACAGACTTAGAATAAATTTTCTTAAAGTTTCTGGGAATATGAAGAAAGCAAAATACAAATCTCTATATTTGTTAATTTCAGTACTAAATGAAGATTGAGAAGTGTAGGAACAAAGGGGCAAAAGCAATAACATCATATATTATAATGACGTTTAATAATCATTTGTTAAACTGTATGGCAATGTATATGAACATGGGGATATTTATGAATACCGACAAATAACTATTCCTAGTAAGCATTTGACTGCAGTGGCATTTATCTTCCTTCATTTAACACAGGAAGATAAATGCCCAATAAAGCTGTGTTTCCTGTTTACTTCCTGCTGCTAATCTGTTTCTTATGCTTGTCATATGTCTCATCACAGTGGGGGGACGGGTAGACTTTGAGGATTTTGTGGAGCTAATGACCCCCAAGCTTCTGGATGAAACTGCAGGAATGATTGGGTTAAAGGAACTTAAAGATGCTTTCAAAGAGGTGAAGGGAACTTAACTTCTCTCCTTGTGGTCTTTGGCACCCCATGGTGGACATTATTTGTACTAACTGTAAAACCTGAAAGTTAAACTATCATCCAAAAAGCTTGGATAAGCTTTGTAATATTTTCATTTCTTCTGCCCCTTTCCTGCAGTTTGATTTAGATGGTGATGGTGCTATAACTTCTTCTGAGCTGAAACACGCTATGATAAAGTTATTAGGCAGTCACACCAGCAAAAATGAAATTGATGCAGTTGTCAAAGAGGCTGATAACAATGGTGATGGAACAGTTGACTTTGAGGGTAAGATGCAAGCAGACATAAACACACACACACAGAAAAAAGGTGCTCTCATTTTACAACAACACAGCCTTTGTTGTAAATATTTCAGTTTTACTTTTATTTCAAGCCTGTGAATGTAATTTACATTGTGACTGCAGTTACAATAGAAAAGAAAAACTATTCTCACTTTTGGTATAAGAACAAGAATATAACTAATTAACATTTTGTTGATCCTCTTCACAGAGTTTGTGAAAATGATGTCACAGAAATGAGAACAAAAGGATGACAAGAAGAGAGGTGGCATTTTTTAAGATTTTTTTTATTGCTGTCTTACTTACTATAAGTGGCATCTGCATCATGTGGGATAATTGGACACTGTGGAGTTTTTTCTGTTAAGGTTTATGGATACAAAATTGTTAAAATTCAAATGTTAGTTCTAAAGAGCCACACCTGTTTTTATATATTTGTCATTTGTTTCTGAATGCCCCATACCTTTCCAAGTAAATGAGCAATGATTGTGTCATTGTTCATTGCTCAAAAAGAAATTATAAATAAAACTTATTTTTAAAAAAGAAAAAGCAAGTCTATATCAAATGAAGCGTCATGAGTTGTCTGGCCTTAGATAACTAGAATCAAAGCCAGTTTTACAGGCTTTTTTTCTGTCTTGAGACAAGTAAATGAAATTAGTCACTGGTCTCTTAATGGACTGAAAACCTGGGCCACATTTGACACAGGATAATACCATACTGAGCATTAGAGTTACATGTTGAAAATAGTCTTCCTACCTGTATGTTTCCGTATATTTACACCTACATTAGTATATTTAGCCGAATTGGCCATTCTAACTGTAAATAAAAATCCTGTTATTGGGAAGGACAGTGTAATTTTTGTAAAATTGCAGACCACGTGGTTCTTGATTTGCAGTTTATTTTTACTTAGCTGTGCAGTTTACTGGCCCATTGATTAATGACTGGACACAGAGGCACATTAACTTTAGGAAGACACCATAACTTGCCCCACTTCTACAGCTAATCTTCAAACTGAATATGCAGTCTGAGCAATGCTGGTTTCTAGGACTTTGAAAGACCCTGTTTTGGATTAATCTTCAGAGATTACTCTGTTTCTTGACTTATCTGATGTTTAAATTATATTGTATGATTTTGGTAGAGTTGGGAAATACAGAATTAAAATAATATTGAATTAATGATATGACAACTTAGAGCAGTACATTTAGGACTGTAAAAAAATATTAAAATGGATAAATTGCATTGAAAAATGCACTGACATTTCAACTTTTACTCAAACCTGCAATGTGGACATTTTATAGCACATTTAATTCCATAGATGTCTGTGCATATGAGCATTTCACATGACTGTATGAAAAAATATATCTAAATATTTTATAATCAATATTTTGTGTTAGTTAATAGATGCACTTATGTTTCATGTGTGTAAGATATGTGATTTGCGTTGAATAATATGCTAATTATTATGTATATGTTATTTATGCATGTTGTTCATTTAATATTCCTGCATTTTATGTTTTGCTCTACATTTGTGTCTCCACTGTCTGCTCCTGAGCTCAGTCAGGCTCAGCTGTACACAGGAAGATCTTAGGACACAGATGTTACTTTGGTTGGATGGATGGTTGGTTGGTTGGGTGGTTGGTTGGTTTTTGTTTTGTTTTTGTTTTTTTAAACTCCAGATGGCCTGTTGTGAGAAGGCTGAGGGTCTATCATGGCAGGCAGATGATGTACCCAGTAGTGATTCTAGAGTCTGTTGGGGCCCTTGGAAAAAAAATTACAGGGACCCTCCAATCACCATTCATTGTCATAGTGATTACACTATACAACAGTGTAATGTTATAAAAGTGGAACTACTTAAATTCAACTTTTGAATGTTCTTCGTGGGGTTAGCTTTCACTATTCATTGTTCACTATTCGTATTTCATTTGATAGGGATAATACAATAGTTCCAAAACTAGAGGATTAAACTTATGTCTAAATATACAGCTTTTACTATCATCAAACCAATAACCCTACACTGCAAAATTCAACAAAATACACACATCACATTTTACATACAGTAATTTACACCAATTGATCCAAATTAGTTTGTATCTAAACTTCATAATTTGGCATTCACAGGTTGACAGCTCAGTCAGACACAGCTCAGTCAGTTAACTACAAAAAATATTATCCAAGTTAGCCTATTTTCCACTTAAATCACCCTATTACTGTGCCCTATAAAATGACAGGTAAACCATTAGAAATGGCAGAGGACATGTTTATTCTGGCAACAATGCCTGACACCGAGTTGACTGGTCATGAAGTGTAATATTGCAGCTTACTTACTAACAGCTTACTGTAACCACTACCTTCTACATTCTGACAACCAGTTTGTGTGCAGTTGACTCATGGCCAGCAGAGCTCTGTTAGCTAAATTAATTAATGTTAAATGTAAACAAAGGAATAATGTGATGCTGATGGAAGTTACATTATTCAAGTTTTAGTTGTTTAGTACCATATTTAATTTTTACAATCTGCTCCACTCACTGTCTTGTTTATTTTTTATCTTTCTTTTAACTCCCAGAGGGATAACTCCCCTTCATTTTTGTTGAGTGACTTTCACTGTTGTCATTAGGTTTGTTTAAAGAGAATAATATCCACCACAGGTCTCTTCTGCTGTCATTGCAAACTTTGCATATTGCCACTGCTGTAGTTTAAAGTTTGTCAGCCCTCAGGGGTCCCCCACTGGCCTGAGGCTCTAGCAGTCTCCCCCCCTCCCTTCCTGGCAGCAAGCAGCACCTCTGGCTATACCATGTTTTAGTTTCTGTTGGGAGAGGTTAAGTGAGAAGAAAACCATAAAGCTGAAATTGCAACTTCAGTTTGTGTCTTTTCTCTTTAAATATGTATGTCTAGAATGCAAAGCCTGTAATAAACCTCTGAAAGAAGAATTCTTCTTTGGAATTCAATTTCCTTGCACTTCCACAACAATATACAAGGCAGATTAATTCCTGCTAAATACTAAAGACTGCCATAACTTCTAAAAAGCAGATTGCCAGTGATAGTAACAAGGGATTCATTTTTCAACCACTTTCCATATTAGTCATCTTTCACTTTGGATAAATCCCTCTGTAGTTGCTAATTCTATTGCATAACAAAAGAACAGCATGTAAGCTGCTGAATGTGACATGTGATGTTATATGTGTATAGTCAAATATGACGGCTTGTAATGAAAAATTATGCTTGCTGTAAAATTAGTTTAATGGCATACAATTGCTGTTAAAGTAGAAATATTGCTTAATTAGTCTTCTGGGTGATCAATAAAAATATAATTTCTCACTAACAGCATGTAAATATCTCTGCAACACAGGTCTAATTTATGTTAAAATACCTCTTCTTGTCATCCCTCAGTGTTGGTGAATAACTTTATTACTCAGTTTTAAATTTGATGATAATTTTGAAAACTTAATTATCGCTTTCCATTACATCCCACATAGTTCAAAGAGTAAATGTCCACTGCTGATAATGATGAGTCATTGCCTCATAAAACAACATCCATGCAACTACATTTAAACAATCTCAGGAATAATCTGTCTCTTTGGGGTGGATTAGTTCAGTCACTGTAATCCTCATCATGGGACCTTCAGAGGAACAGATGGCAGATAAGACAAAATCACCACACTAATTCTCATCTACTTACCAAAAAAGGAACCAAAAAAGCACTACATGACCTGAATGAATGGGAATATGCTTCAACATGATGCTTTAAAATAAAAGATATATAAAATTTAATGTTTTAGATGACAAAATTATCTCCTTTTTCAGACTACAAACTTACCCATTTTCCTCCTAAATAATGATGGTAGAGGTTTTAACTGACATGAAAACAAATAATATTTAAATTTTTAGGAGCTGAGAAGCTTTTTAATCAAAGACTGCTTATGTATGATTTATTACATTGTGAAAAGTATGCTAATTGTGTACCATAAGAGAAACAAATATCCCAGTTCCAGAATGTGTCAGCAATTGATAGAGTTCTTTCATATTGTCAATCAACAGTTCTTCCATTTCCATGTGTTCTGTTGTAATTTATCTTTATATTTTTTCCTTTTTATTGTTTTTAAGCTAATTCAGCTTGACTCTTATTGGAAACATTAATCTATATGTTAAGACAATAATGTTTAATCATTTATTTGTAATTTCATTTCCAAATAGCATCGACAAAAGCATCATATACACAGTACATGTCATATACAGGTACATCTCAAAAAAACTTATTTAGATTCATTACACATAGAGTGAAATATTTCAACCCTTTATTTCTTGAAATTTGGATTATTGTGGCTTACAGATAATGAAAACCCAAAATTCAGTGCCTCAGAAAATAAGAACATTGTGAAAAAGTTCAATATTGGAAAGTCATGGTGTCACACCCTAATCAGCTAATTACCTCAAAACACCTGCAAAGGTTTCCTGAGCCTTTAAATGGTCTCTCAGTCTGGGTCAGTAGGCTACACAATCTGATGAGCCTACTGGCTCATCACGCTGGAGCTTATCCCAGTTTCTGTAGTGTGAAGCAACTTAGGAGTTAAACTCCCCCTGGACGCAACACTAGTCCATCGCAGGTCACCTTCTCAGTATTTACCGGTACCCATTTCTACTGCTGGGTGGACAGCTTGTGGTTGGGACCTTGCCCAAGGGTTTTGGCACAGTGGGGGTCTGACCGAGATTCTAACCATGGCACCACCACCACCCCTAGACTAAGAAGGGGGTGGCTAGTAAGCCTGAGGGGGATTCTTCTGCAAGCTTAGCATTTTTCTCAATGGAATGTCATTGTTAGCAACAACCACAGCGTTACTGAGCACAGTCTGCTATAGTCTGGGGTTGCTCATTGATATTGTGGCTTTCCAAGTGGATGTGTAGGAAGGTTTGTAGTCACAAAACTAATGGACGTTACCTTAAATGCAAGCATGTTTTACACTGTGCCTGTTCCATTATGTTTACAGTTCAGATGCTGTTTTTCATTTACCTCAAAGTTAAAATAGCTCATCTCAGTGCTCTTCAAAGTGATCTCATACAAGTCAGAAGGAATGAGAAGTGAGCCCAGCTGCATTTCAGAAATTGTGTTACTGTCAAAGCAATGTAATAACCGTCCCTCCCAACACTGAATCCCAATTAATGTAATATGGGAATTAAAGTTGGGTCAACTATAAATGGGCATTTGCACTTAATACAGTTAAGCAGATCTTACAATTCAAAAATGACAATATAGATTTAATCATATTAATCTGACTTTGCATGCAATACACATTTTTTAAAGACAAAAATCAGGTACTTCTTAGAAAGATTATAAAATGACAGAACTGTGAAAGCTAATCACATCGACTTTAACAACAAAAAGCAAAATTTTTTGGGCTTCTAGCTTCTGATTTTCCATGACAGACTCAAAAGTGATCAGAAGACCGGTGCACGACAGCTTTATAGTTTCTATATATAATTCTGTTAGTCATCAAACATAAATCTTTAGTGTTACATATTCATGACTAGTCATATTGAAACTAGAAAATTAGCCTGCAAAACTGCAACTGTACACAAACTGGCCGGAGATCACGAATCAGCATTATTTAAATTAGTTTCATACGCTAAGAAGCTTCATCCCAAAGGAGACAAAAGGGAGAAAAGTTCATTTACTGGCAATCATTTTAGGCCTGCTCATTCTATTAAAATATAAGCAAGGACATGACGGAGAGAGAGCAGAAAGGAGGGAGGCTCGGAAATTATTCGGCTCATCTATCACTGTCGCAGTGCAAAGTTAAAGCTGGAGTGGAAATCAGAGTTTGGCTTGTATGAGACCTCAAGGACTCAAAAACACTTCCTGTGGGCAGCTGAGGTGGGGTGTCAGGGGAAGTTTGAGTGAAGAAGAGGACAGAAAATGTTGTTAGGAACACAGCCTGACAGAAATGGAGGTGAGGCTGGACACATTATGCCTTGTTCTTACAGGAGATAAAAATATCTGTGTAGGGTGTACAGAGCTGGGCAGTTTGGGCCAAAAGTATATCTTTATTCACTGTGGAATACTTTTCAAAGCAGGCTGCATGCACGCTGTTGAAGAAGCCCCATCTATCGTACAAGGACCACTCAACCTTTGTCTGGTCACAGTCAGATCTGATGATTGTGGAGTCATAAATTCACGTCATGTGTTGGTAGAGAAACAGACTACACGCTGAAGCCCAACCGTTCAAAGCATTCGGTCTTTGACAACAATAGGTTACCTGGAAGTCCTCAAGTATCTGTGGTACATTTAAAAAGATCTACTACAATGTGTTGTTTTAAAGAAACACGGCCTACTACTTTTCTTCTAATGTGGCGCTGTTCATGTGTGGGTGCTACAACCTATAAACCTGGGTCCACACTCAACAGCTGTCAGGCTGATTATGAATGCAATTTGGAAGTGCTGACTGATTGAGATAAGTAGAACTTGCAGGATGTACTATGAAACAAGATGATCATAGTCGGGAGCGGGTAACATTCTTAGTTTTAGTTGAAATTTCTAAGTGAAGCCATGCAGGAAACTTAGAACAGTGCAAACTGTATGTGTTGAATCGTTATGGGAATCTGCATGTGTGCAGTCAGTGATGCAGACTATGCATGAATGTTTTAATGCTTGGTCTTAATTATCTGCCAGGTCTGTTTAACACTGCTTGAATTGCAGCTAATCAAACATGGATTAGAAAATGGGTCAGTCAATGCATAGGCTATTTACCAAGAATACCCAATCAATACAATTCATTTTACGTTCATCTGGACACGAACTCAAGTTATTTCCATGTCTCCTTTATTAGACTATGGGACAGTGTCAGACCTGCATGCACAGAGTAGACTGTAATGTTTAAATAAATCAGAATGAATATGCAGCGCTGAGAAAGCACAGTGTGGCATAATAAATATATTAACTCATGAATATACGATATTACTAATTTCTGCGAGCATTGCTCTCTACATTCTAAGCACCAGTGTTGCATTTGTTATTTCTTTTATTCTTTATACACTATATGGAGAAAAGCAATGGGGAGTTTTTAAACATCCCATTCTAAATCCATAGGCATTGATATAAAGCTGGTCCCTCCTTTGCAGCTATTACAGCTTCCACTGTTCTGGGAAGACTTTCTACAAGATTTTGGAGTGGATCTGTGGGAATTTCTGGCCATTCATTCAAAACAGCATTTGTGAGATCAGACACTGATGTTGGACAAGAAGGCTTCGGTTCTCGTTCATCCCAAAGGTCTCTGATGGGGTTGAGGTCAGGGCTCTGTGTTGGCCAGTCAAATTCTTCCACACCAAACTCATCCAACCATGTCTTTATGGACCATGCTTTGTGCACTGGAGCACAGTCATGCTGGAACAGAAAAGGGCCTTTTCCAAACTGTTCCCACAAAGTTGGAAAAGTATAGAATTTTCTAAAATATCTCAGTAAGCTGAAGCATTAAGATTTCCCTTCACTGGAACTGAGTAGCCCCAGAAAAAACAACCTCACATCATTATCTCTTCTGCAACAAATTTCACAGCTGGCACAATGCAGTCATGCAGGTAACATTCTCCTGGCATTTGCCAAACCCAGTGTCTTCCATTAGACTGCCAGAGAGTGTGACCCCACTCGTCACTCCACAGAAAGCATTTCCTCTACTCCAGAGTCTAGCGGTGGCGTGCTTTACACCTCTCCACCTGATGCTTGGCAGTTGTTGCCAATTTTGTACACATATCTATGTATGGATGGATCGACGTTCAATATTTGCAGCTGCTGCCCAGGAGGTGATAAACAGAGAAATAGTGTAAATGTACAGTGCAGACAAGCATGTCCTTTGCACATTTTAATTATGCTAAATACATAGATATGGATTATGTGAAAGGGTTTGTGGTGTTACACTTGGTCCATAAGCCACAAATAAATCAAATAAAACATATCAAATCTACACTAGTAAGTTTGACATTGAAAGGATTAGTTCAGAGCAGCTACAGTAGGCCAGCTCACAGTTTGGCCTTAGTCCTAGCATTTTGAGGTCAACTGACTTTGGCTGCAGCACTGGGCTAAGTTCCACTTCCTAAGGCTTGAAAAGTGACTGTTAGCTGGTAACGTAGGGATGGGGGAAAAAACAGGTAAATGCAGCTGTGACATAAGTCAGCACTTACCAGAAACACTCGGTACGCATCTTTCCTTGTGACAGAGCCCCAGCATGGGTCTGTATCATTGTACTTCACACTTCCAGCACTGCAGGAGTGGTTTCCACTGCACAGAAAGACAAAAAAACAGAGCTTCGTGTTAAAATCTGTCACATGCTGTACAAGTGAAACACCCAAACCATCACAGCTCCAAATCTGTCTCGAAATCTAATTTATTACAACTTTTAATTTAAAATGACTGTGTTTACGCGTTATAAAAGAGGGATAACTGGGATGAAGGAAAAGCTTTTGTGGGCATAAAAGCAATCACTAACCCTGTCACTGTTGCGTGACAGAGAAAGCATTAGGAGAATCATCTCGATCTGCCAATGCTACCAGGAGGTCTCCAGTTTGTGCCTTCAGGCAAAGCAAACTGCTTTTGAAGTTTCGGTTACATCTCACATTTATTCTTGCTGGAAGGTTAGCAAGGTTGGGACCACAGTGAGGACAATTTAATACGATGAGACAGCATCAGTGTGCTATGCCTCGGGAAAGGATAAAGGTGGGGCAGCTTTGTCATAACAACAATTAGATGGAAAAAGGACCGAGTTAATACTGTGACCTTATTTTAACTTAAAAATCAGTAGAGAGATGTTAAAATTATCAATTATTCAATGCAGCAGAAAATGAAAGAAATTCAAATTTGAATACTTATGAACTGAACACGTCCGTCATCAATTGTTTGTATATCAGCTACCAAGGGACAAAACAAGCACTTATTTCAATTATAATTTTGGTTTTGAACAATTCTAAAAATAAGACAATCATGTTTTCCTTATATAAAGTAGCCCCTGGCATTTTTCCTCTTTTTTTCATTACTGTTTTTGTTTTTATGTAATGGACCTAAACAAAATAGTCCAAAGTGACGAAGTGAAATGAATACAATATTGTCAAAAATTCTTAAAAAATGAAAAATGGAAAAGCTGTGAGGCTCTTAGGGTATGTCTCTATGAACTTGGCACATCGAGCCTCTGGGACTTTTGCTCATTCTTGAAAGAAAATCTGCTCCAGGTCCTTCAAGTTGGATGGGTTCTGCTGGTGTACAGCAATCTTTAAGTCATGCCACAGATTCTCAGTTGGATTGAGGTCTGGGCTTTGACTAGGCCATTCCAGCACATTAACATGTTTCCCCTTAAACCAATCCAGTGTTGCTTCAGCAGTATGCTTAGGGTCACTGTCCTGCTGGAAGGTGAACCTCCATCCCAGCTCCACATCCCTGGAAGACTCAGACAGGTTTCCTCAAGATTTTCCCTGTGTTTTGCAACTTCATCCATCTTTCAATCCTTCTTTCCTTCAATTCTGATCAGTTTCCCCGTTCCTGCCCATGAAAAACATCCCCACAGCACGATGCTGCCACCACGCGTCACGGAGGGATGGTGTTCTTTGGGTGATGAGAAGATGTGGGTTGGTGCCAGACATAGCATTTTCCTTGATGGCCAGAAAGTTTAATTTTAGTCTCAGCTGACCAGAGGAACTTCTTCCATATGTTTAGGGAGTCTCCCACATGCCTTTTGGCCAACTCTAAACATATTGTAACTAGTGGCTTTTTTCTGCCCATTATTCCTTAAAGCCCAGCTCTGTGGAGTGTACAGCTTATAGTGGTCCTATGGACAGATTCACTAGTCTCTGCTGTGTAGATTTACAGCTACTTCAGGGCTTGTTTTTAATTACATCTAACTGCACCAATTTATGCTGTTAGATTAACAAGCACAATGCCAAGTGTGCTTGGTGATATAAGGCTTGCTTGCAGCTGCTCAGTCACAGAAACCCATGCCGTGAAGCTTACATTTGACGGTGGAATAGCTAGGAATGAAGAAATTCCTGATGTGTAGCTGCAACATCCTATTACAGTACCACAGTACCATACTCGAATTCAGTGACACTGACTCCCTCCACCCCAGCCTTCGGACCGTACAATTCACTAATTTCAAATTCATATTGTATATTTCACACTTTTATATTTCATATTTTATACTTTGTATTTTATATTTTTCTATCTTATTTATACTTTTGACTCTGTACATATTGTGTTAAAAAAAATTTCCTGTACATATTGATCTCTCTTTTTACATACATCTTGCATTCTATGTCTGCTGCTAACACAGAGAGCTGCTGTAAGATGAAAATTTGTTTTGTTTGTTTAATGACAATAAATCTATTCTATTCTATTCTATTTAGAACAGCCCCTCCTTTCACAGATATTCTAAAGACAGATTGCATGGCTAGGTGCTTGACTTTATAGACAGTCCCAATGGGACTGATTAAACCTGAACTCAAAGACGTGGCCTAATACTTTTGTCCATATCATTCACAGTAATTCTATTATGCTTTCACAGTGACAATAAAGGTCTTGAGTAATGAATAACATGACAATTATTTAATCTTTTTTGCAACTCCAAGTGGTACATTAATAATTCCTAAATTACCCTTCATAATGGTAAAAATTTGAATTACAAAAAATATAATTGTGAAAAATGGACGACACCTTCAGGCATGAACAACTTGTTCAGGATTTTTTTTAAAGAATAACTAACAGTGCCACAGTCCATCATCAAGCTCTGTGTAAGTCTCTGTTTTTATTGCAATAAAAAGTAGTGTGGACAAAAACAGGAGCAAAAATGTAGCCAGCATTCAGCTCAAGTTTGGGTCAGTTTCCAACTGTATGCATGCACTTTCAGTCTCCAGTAAAGATGAATTTGAAAACTCCAGTGTTCTGCGTTAGTAAGGACAACTGAGAATTTACCTTTAGGGTAATTACATCAAAGCATTCAGGTGCAATCATGTCAATCGGACATACATTTTTAATAACTGTCCAGAGGTTTAACCAGCTGAGTACCTAGAGAGTGTCAGACTAACTGTTAGCGATGAATGATTTTGTTCTTTAATGACCAAAACAGAACAACAAAGAGGAGATTCAGCCATTTAGTATCAGTGTGGATAAGATGAAAATTATCTAGAAACATGAAGCCACACGTAGTGCCATAAACAGTGTCATTCACCTGGCTTGGGGACGACACACTTTAAATGTATTCCTTTGGAGCAAAAACTGAATTCACAGAAAGTTACAGAACTAAAACAAGAGGCAGTTAATAAAAGATTGTGTATTATATTTTGTGTAAAACTTTTTGAAACCGCCTGAAACTATTGAAAACATCACTGTCAGAAACTTTAACTGTCACAATCCCGAAATGGTAAAAACACACCGAAGGGGGAAATGACTATTTCTGTGATCCAGCCTCTGAAGGGCTAAGTCCACTTTAACTATATATGAAATACCTCATTTTCAGCCAGACGCTCGCAATAAAAACCTTTCTGGAAGCCAGTCAATGTGACTCAGTCGCCAGAAGCAACAGTGAGAGGTGAGCAGGCCTAAAGGCCTCTGTTGAGAAGGCTTTATTGTCTTAATCTTGAGTTCAGCAGGTCACAATAGGACCAGTCAGAGGAAGAGAGAGTTCAGAACATTATACTTAAAGTGGATCATTATGCTGGTGTCCAGCTCTATATTTTTAAGACCGAATGCTACTTGAGTAGCTCTGCATGATTCACAGTTCAAAAACGATCCTTTATTTCACACTGGGCCTTGGTGCAGCCCCTTGGGTTCATCCACTGCCTGAAATAAGCCGTTTTAGCTCCGCTCTCTTTTGGGTCACCCTCCCTATAAGCAAATTTTCTTGTGATTGACTGCCCTTCGTAACAGAACTTTTGAACGTCGGGTGGGCGGGGCTTCTGCTCTCATAATCATGTGGAATTCAGTAGTGGTGTGGAATCAAACATTTGCAATCTGCAAAATTTTGAATCAATCACCAAGTAAATGCAAGGCCAGTATCGCCGATAAAGATACTGATACTTTTAACTTATAATTACTGTGACTATGTAAAGCTGCTGGTGAGTCCTCTCGGTGAAATAACAAAATAATTAACTCAATAGCTTTACATAGTCACAGTAATTAGAAGATACTGTAACAACAATAAAGATGTTGCCTAAATACATGAACTCCATAATGTCTTTTACACAGTTAACACAAATGCTTACTATATTGAGTCATTTTCATATTTTAGGTTTGAGGAATATTTTTTTTGCTCCAATATAAGAATTAATTTAACACACTTGAAAGGACTGAATATATTATTTGAATGTCTAAATATAATGTATAGGTAATTAGTCTTCAGTGATCAATACTATGATGGAAAATAACTGATGATTGATATCAAACGTGAGTCCTGACTGAAACATGACTTTCACCACAGTATGAACTCCCTGGATATTCTGTGGCTGTCTGAAGTGACTCGGTCAGTGAGCTCTGTCTCTGTGCCGGGGGTCTCTGAGGGATTTCCCTCCGCTTCTGTGTGTTTAGCTTGTTGCTCACGGTGCTCTTTTTCCTGCTTCTTCAAGTGCTTGAATAAAATGTGTAGCGTTTCCACAGCGCTGAACACTTTCAAAACACACACTGCACTCTGCAACATTTTCATCTATCTTATTATAACACGTCCAAACAATGCTTCTTTTTCTGTGTGACGTTACTGCAGCCTGCAGGGGTCTCTGTTGTCGTTCACTCACTTAGCACTGTTAAGTCACATGACTACATACACAAACACAGTAGAGCAGAAGAGAGGAGGAGCAAAGTGTGTCTGTAGATGTGGGAAGTGTATTTGGACAGGCAAGTCTACTTTATGATGGATTTAGAGAAAGTAGACGAGAAAAACAAACTAATGTTTCGACCCCATCAGGCTGGTAATGATCCGAGACCAACATTGGTATCAGTACTATCGATACTTGGATCGATCCACCCACCTCAGGAATTCAGCCAAAGGTGAAGCGGATAATAATCCTTAGGAGTAAATTTCGTTAAACGGCAGAAATAATTATTTACACCGAGACTTTGTGCTAATGCAAGCTGATATTTCAGTTGAGGATATGCGACAGGACATGCTCCTTTAATGTCGCCCATTTCCAAACAGTAACTAGATATTAGAAGCACAGTTAAACCGCAACACTAAGTCCCATGTGCGTGAAAAAGCAACTAGTTGTGGTGGTTGAAGTTGATGGCTGTCCTTTTCAGAAACACTCTGCTACTCGCTTCATGACTCAAATAAAAATAGCACATACAGTAAAGAGGGCTCATTTGCTATGAGGTCCCTGAAAATCACAGAAAAGCTTTAAAAAAAAAAAAAAAAAAAAAAAAAAAAAACGTTCCCCACCG